>JAFFST010045945.1:49259-56759 GCA_022414735.1 Noturus placidus | reverse complement strand
GGCGAGGAAACAGCATACAGACCAACATTGTTCCACCTACAAGTCATCTGGGAGTGAAATATCAGGTCCCTTCCCCTAATTTCGCCACGCTCGCTGTCCAGCTGAACAAGTACAACGTCTCCCAGTTCATCACCTCGACCACTGTGCCGATGGATTTCAGTTTCAGCCTCATCATTGTTAACGCGGAAAATATTACCAACGCCATCACCGTGACTCAAACATCACCTACTCTGGAACAGGTTCCTATCTCACTAGACCCATTTAAGATGATCCTGCTGCCAAGCAACTCTTCCTGGTCTGAAGTCTCATCTGCTGGAAAAGTGGCTGTGATCATTACCAATCCGTGTGTCGACACCCACAATTGCAAGTGTAACATGATTGCACACCAACTCCTACCCACCAACTTGATGGACACTAACTTCTTCTTCCCTTTCTTGAACAACACCAACAGCTCCCTTTTCGCAACCTCAGCCGAGAGCGTCGACCTCAGCTCTGGCTCTGAGAAGACGACCGTCGCACCTGGTTCCACAAATCGGCTTCCTTTTTTCCCAGCAACCAAAAGCCCAGTCCTCACAACAACGAAGCCAGCGTTTCTCAGCATAATCGATGCTGGCTTCATCCTCGATCTCATACCAACAAACATGTTCTCTGGGTGCTACTTGGTACACACCACCACCAAGACTGTCCAATCAAAGGTTTTAATCATAGTTGAAACGGCCAATAAAGATAACGTTAAAATCACGACTGTGCCTGCGACCAGTACTCCTGTCACAAGTTCATCCTGGACTGATGTCACTGGTACACCTTACTCATGGGCTTATATAACCCCGGGCTCTAAGTCATGCGTTATTTGGCATCCTACCTCTCCTATTGCGGTGTATATCTTGGAGATGATGGATATGGGGGTGTTTTTTGGAGGTCCGGCGATTTCTCTAAACGACGAGCCAGGTAAAGTCCTGTTTGAAGTATAAAATCTGTCAACAGCAACGGTATCTGACATGATAATGTCATAACTGTGCAATTAATCTGTGCTTGTTTGCTCCGCAGACCCCAACGGCTGTGTTGTGGTTCCCCTGGCCTTTGAACTTAGTAACTTCACAATGAGTTGGCAGGAGGCTCGGGTTCAGTGCATCACTAACTCCTTGTTGCTGGCGAGTCCCAACACCAACTATACACAAAACAAAATGGCAGCTGCACTGAACAACGTGAAGGCGGAAGGTTTTGCGTGGCTCGGCCTGCGACGCAACCTTCTCACCTCTGAGTGGAACTGGCAAAACAAAAACAATTTCGACTTTGCCAACTGGGACAACGGCCAACCAACGGGCAACCTGTGTGTTGGAATGTGGATGGAACCGAATGGGAATTTCACATGGCGCATTGTGCGCTGCTGCGAGTCCATGAAGCCCCTGTGTTCCCAAGATTTGGTCATATTCAACAGCGTCGATTTGAGTTAGTCGAGCACCACCAGCACCACCAGCACCACCAGCTCAGGTCCAACCACCTGCCCGTCTATAGAAATACAGACCATGCCCGTCAACCAACATCCAATCATCGACAGCAGCTAAATTATCTTCACTTCATTTCATGTTTACTTAATCGCTGTTGAATGCAACCTACCTTTTTAGTAATAGAAAGACACAAGCAGCTCAAACTGTTAATCGAACAACCTACAACTTTCATTTGCTTCAAACTTTTATCCTAACCATCATGTATGCTAACATTGCTAATGAGTTATTTTAACATCTGCTGTAATAGACATTTAAAGATTGCTGTTTGGAAACTTTAAAAGCTACAAGTAGTAGCTGATGCTAACACGTAGCATTAGCCATTTCCAATATAGACAGATTCAGTGTGTGCATGATTAGCCGTGTTCTCATTCGAATGTTCAATTAAACCGTTAAAGACTTTCCAATAGACATTTCTGCTTCAGAAAACTGGATGAAATCAGATGGCGTAGCGTGCGACTGTCTGCTTTAAATCTCTCTTTCTGTAATAGCGGCATTTCTCAATGCCTGTAGCTGCATGCAAATAAATATCGCAATCATATTATTTACTCAACTAAGTGAGTTATACGTTAATGGAAACTTAGCTTCACCTGTATCCTGTAAATGTAAGTCCTATAGATATCTTATTATATACACATGTAGATGTAAAGCAGTTCCACGTTAGCATAGTAAATACAACGTACTTATACTTTAACACTACAGATCATTTTAATCCTAGCTGGCTTTTTACTGTAGCCATAGCTTATGTTTAAAAAAAAAAAGTCTTTGTGTGTCCTCACTGTATATTAAGGACTGTGTATGGTGTAATAAAGGGGAATAAATCTATAATAGAAGAATAAATAATGTCTGGGTAATTTGTCGCACATACATAAAACACGATGCTCATGAATATTTAACAGTTAGATTCACACACACACACACACACACAACCATTTTAAAGAGGAAGTGGGTATTTTTTAAGCAGTACCATCATCGTATGTTTTAAGAAATGAACAGGGAAAATATCCAGAGTTTATTTTTAAAGGAATGACGAGGACCGTGTATGTCCGACACTTAGCGAAGATGAACATGGATATCAAATATATATATTTAAAAACCAAAACAATAGACGAATAATAATCCTATAGCGATGAGATGAGCAAAATGGCACATCAGGGAAGTGGAAAAGGCAGAAAGAAGCAGGTTTAAGCTTTATTCGGTCCGCATGTGGAGGTGTGTAATGTAAATATTAGCGGCCTATCGCTGGGATTATATATTATATCTACAGCAGGGGTCTTCAACGTTTTCCAGGCCAAGGACCCTCAAACTGATGGCGGGATGGAGCGGGGACCACTAATTATATATATTGTATGAAATTGTGTTATATCAAACTGGTACCAAAACTTTTGCGACCCCCATGCAGTACCTCCGCGGACCCCCTGTTGAAGACCTCCGATCTACAGTATATCTCACAGGCATGTGAATGGACATGCTGGTGAAGATGTGTTAGCTATATCAGAAGGTTTTGGACGGTTTCTTTATTATAAAGACACTCTAGGAAGCGCTCGCTCTTTTCTGTCGTCTACTGTCGAAACCAAACAGGAACCGAGTTTAAAACACAACGTCTAGATGATCGTTTCTGTGGGTTTCAGGGAAGTTATTGAGTTCCTACCACAGGAACAGACTATAGACCACGCCCCGTAAAGGACGGGACAGGAAGGAACAGTGTGGTAAAATGCGGCGTGTGCGGTACGCATGGGATCTGTAGCGTGACGAGCATACATCCGGGGCAAAAGGTTCAGAAAATAAAACATTCATTGTCCATAGTGTAGTCATGATGTTTTAGCGGGAAAAGGTTTGAGTTTATTCATGGGAATGTAATTAGTGCAAGGAAGAGTACAAGTACTATTATTTTTAGACTATAATTCTATATAATTATGACATAGCTACTTTCCAAACAAAAACATGTCAATATTTGTAAACAACATTCCAACCACATGCCAATCAATCCTAGAGGGGCGGAGCTTGGTTTAATCAAGCGGCTGATCGCTTTTATGGGTTCCCACTAAACATTAAAGCTGTATACACAACACGTTTTGGAGAAACGCATACTGAGAGTGAGGAACATCATTGGGTCGACTGACTCAGACTTTTGGACCCAACATGCCATTTAATGAACAAACCACCCAGACCTCCCAGGAAGAGAAGCAGTTTAACTGCTAATGCTAACCCAAGCAGCAGCGGTACAGTTAAAGCATCACCACTGTTGCTGTTGGTTTTGGACTTTTCTGGACTCGGGGGCAGAATGTAGACTGTAGCCTGGTCGTTGCCAAGAGGATTGGACGCTGTACAGGTGTACTGGCCCCCCGGCTGGATGTCCAGGAGCTGGCTGGTGGTTCTGTGGCGATCCGGAGCTTCCTGTAGGAGCGGGGCTGCTTCGTTATCTGCGTCGAGAACTTCATCTAAACCAGTCCACTGGACGTCAGGTAGCGGAGACCCCTGTACCTGGCACAGGGCTTTGAGACTTGTATCTACGCTGCCCCCTATGGACAAGCTTGTGATCCGCGGTGGAGCTGGATGTAAACAAATACTTTAGCACACAACTGGCACACGCCTCTAGTTCAAGCTCTCTAATGAATTGTAATACACTGCTTTATTATATCATTCATGGTTGGAGATGTCAGCACCAGCTTTAAATTTACTCAGGCAAGCTACCTTAATAAGTATCTAGATTATCTAGTTTATATAGATATCTGGCTAGCCAATAAAATTCTAGCATGAAGCAGAACTTTACATTTGATTCAACTCAACATAGCTCGAGCTAATGATTTTCTAAACAACTGGATAATTTTAAATTCTACTCATGAACAAACCTCCATCCATCCATCCATCTTCAACTGCTTACTCCTTATATAAACTATAAACAAACCATTATAAAGAATGAACCTCTAAGAGATTTCTATTCGTGAGTTCTCGTTACCTTCCACTCGGAGCCGTGTGCCCATTTTGTTCTCGTAGTTGGCGTGCGGTTGGTCGGGCAGCTCGACGCTGCAGTAGTAGCGCCCGTTGTCCTGCAGGCCGGTGCTGCTGATACGCAGAGTCAGGTCATGCTCTCGGTGGTTCCCCTCCAGCCGGTACCGCTGGTCCTGGTCTGGTCCGGTCTCGCATTGCTGGCTGCCGTTGAGGCTGGAGCAATGGAAGAGCACGGTGCTGGTACGAGTGTGGCCTAGACGCCACACCACGTTCATGGAGGAGTGTAGGGTGTGTGCAGGGTGTGTGAAGGAGCAGGGCAGCACTGCGGGGTAACCCTCAATGGTTCGCACCTCTGGGGAAACCTGAATGGACCAGGTCTCATCGTAGGCTGATAAAGCTAGTGATGAAGGAAAAGGACAGTTGCAAAAAAAACCTTAATTTGTATTGGTTGCTAATGGTTTGTAAAGATCTGTACTGGTTTGTAATGGTCTATAATGGTACATCCAAAATGGTTTAACATGTGTTATACTGGAGTTTATCAATCCCTGATGGTGAATGTGTGCTAAAACGCTGTGGTTTAATGGAATTAATTGACTTTTGTGACATTCAGATCTGTGATGGGAAAAAAGCACAGATACTGTATATAACTAGCATGAATGTATTTCTAGATAGAACTTACAAATGTTCCATCATGGACCTGGATTAGTTCTTTATGGGAAAATGAGTTTGATGGAAACCATTAGGCCAATGCACATTAGAAAGAAGAATAGATGGATCAAACAAATACATGGATCCACATCCTAAAGCTGAATGTAAAATCATTCTTACCCGAGAAGCTGATCAGGAGCAGCATGAAGGTGACGTGCAGGAGGTCCATGGTCGAGTCGAGCCGCTCGTCTAGTGGCTGGAAACAAGTGTTGAGTCTTTAAACACAGACAGTCGACATCTCTGACTCACGGTCACACGGCACACTTCAAGAGTACACTCTGAGCTCTGTCCAACACTAAATGCGTCCATTTTACATGAACTTATTCGTGTCATGGAAGGTTTTCATGTCGGTCCTGAAGGTCCATGAAACACTACTCGCTAATATTCATAACGACGACGGGAAATAACTAACTACAAATGGATAAAAACTATGACATCTTCTTTAAACACACACACACACACACACATATATATATATATATATATATACGGTATATAATATTAAGAATCTGTGGCGCGTTTCTGTGGGTTGAAACACCTAGGGACATGCTGTTACAGGAACATAATAACTTCAAGGTGGTAACACTAACTCGGCTTCATCACAAAACTTCAGCTTACTTCTGTTTTCTGGAGAACAAATTTGTTTCTTCCTGTTTATTCCAAACACACTCGCAGCTCCCCGCCAGCTCTTACACAATCACCATGACAACCAGCACAGGAAGGAAATGATTCTGTTCCTTTCATTTTTACTTTTTAAAATGTATTTATCTAAATGCAATCATCACTCCTACATTAATGTAAAAAAATTAATAAAATACATCAAATATAGAACTTTTGCAGGAGTTAAATATAAATATTATATAAGCATTAATGTAATATGTTAACATGACATAAACAAATACGGGAAGTGTCCATGAATTTTTCTCTTAATCTAAAAATCTTTCAGTAATTTTTTTTAATATATATATAATTTTAGAAACTACTGTTCCTTCCAGAAATTTTGGCACCCTTCATTGAAATATATGCACAACAATAAAAGAACACATGCAATGAGTGAGACTCTAAGCTCAAACATACAGGGACATTGTATAGTTTTACTTAATCTTTTACAAATGCTTTTTATGTGTATTCCTATGTATAATCTCTGATGCCTACATATTGTGCACTACATGAGGCATGGAGGAATGGCTTCTGTGCCATATCACGTGTAAGTGGAGCCATTTGGGAGTCAGATCTCCATTCCCAAAGTATTGATGTACTACAAATATCTGTACTCTATGTACTGTATATAATCCTACTTGTCTCACACTTTTGCTACGTATGTTTCTTGACTTGAGTCTATGTAGTGCACTATATATCCAATATAGAGCTATTTCACTGCAGTAGTACACTAGATGTACATTTCTAATAACGGGACATGTGGCCTTCACAGAGTTATGGAAGGAACTCTGAGCTCCAGCTGTCCGATCCTATTCTGAGTGGAATTCCGGTTGTTATTTAAGGTCCTGTTTAATGAGGGCCATGACTGATGCTGCAGAGTGACTGAACACATCATTTGGTTACGTGACTACATGTTTAGAGCTCTCTGGTCATTTTGTGAATTGAATTTGTGTGCTGAATTCTGGATTCTGATTGGTTAGAAATGGTTGCTTAATTTTCTATAACAGCAGAACAATAATCTATTATTATAAAGTCTAATAATAAACAAAGTAAAACAAATCGTTGATTACAGTGAGGTTTTATGGAAGGAGTCTCCAATGTCAGTGCTTTGTAACAGTCCGTTTTTGTTGTCTTATTAACATCAGGAGAGAGAGAGAGACATAATACTCGATAGTACTCGTAGACCGTGACCTAGTGAACCAGTCTCAGGGTGTATTTATTGACAGAAGAGTCGTCCAAAGGGCATGAATATAAATGTAAATGTAAAAAAAAGAGGGACTTCAGTTGTGATCATGTGCTTCAGAAATGTAGCCTGGAATTAATACATGTATAAAAGTGCAGAAATTCTGATGACGAAATTAAGATCTGTAACTGTTATAAGGGTTAAACTAATGACACTCACAGCTGCAGATTTATTAATCTGATTATGGATTGTTATAAAAATATAACTAAACTGAACTGATCTGGGATTAGTGGTTAGCACGTCCGCCTCACACCTCCAGGGTCCGGGGTTCGAATCCCACCAGGGCCATGTGTGTGTGTGGAGTTTACATGTTCTCCCCGTGTGTCGGGGGTTTCCTCCGGGTACTCCGGTTTCCTCCCCCAGTCCAAACACTGGCATGGTAGTCTGATGGGCGTGTCTAAAGTGTCCGTAGTGTATGAATGTGAGTGTGAG
>JAFFST010045945.1:13621-38137 GCA_022414735.1 Noturus placidus | reverse complement strand
CAAAATAAATGTGTGGGGGGCCCCAGGCAAAATAAATGTGTGGGGGCCCCAGGCAAAATAAATGTGTGGGGGGCCAGGCAAAATAAATGTGTGGGGGCCCCAGGCAAAATAAATGTGTGGGGGCACCAGGCAAAATAAATGTGTGGGGGGCCAGGCAAAATAAATGTGTGGGGGGCCCAGGCAAAATAAATGTGTGGGGGGCCCAGGCAAAATAAATGTGTGGGGGCCCAGGCAATATAAATGTGTGGGGCCCCAGGCAATATAAATGTGTGGGGCCCCAGGCAAAATAAATGTGTGGGGCCCTTCTGACAGATAGATATTTTGTCTTCATGTTACCCACAGATTTAGTTGTGACCCCTCGGTTGAGGAAACGCTGTACACGCGTGTTTTTAAGACTTCATTTCTTTATTGAAAACAATCATAAGAACATAGAAGAACGAATAAAGAAATGCTTTTGAGAGTTTGATTTACGCAAGACTTTACAACAATTTGTTTCGAGTCTCCCACCCAGTTTTACACTTTAAGGACATCATAACTCCCTCCATTTTAGACTCGAGGCTTTGTTTAGTCTCCGTAGAGTTTTCCATTTTAAGCCTGAGGACACATGAGTTTGTTTTAAGGACAAACATTAACTGATTCGTCTCCTCATTACACATTCAAGGACAAAAGGACGTTGTTCAGTCCCAGATGGTGTTAAGGTTAAGGACAGTTTAACGGTGTAATGAAAACCCTGCATGATGAAGAACATGGTTCAGTTTGATCTTTATCTCAAAGTAGAGGATAAATAAAGCTGCAGAAGAGTAAACACTGTTTAGCACACCTTTATTTACAGATAGTGTGTTAGTGTGTGTCTGTGTGTGTTAGTGTGTATGTGTTAGTGTGTATGTGTTAGTGTGCCTGTGTGTGTTAGTGTGTGTGTTAGTGTTAGTGTGTATGTGTTAGTGTGCCTGTGTGTGTTAGTGTGTGTGTGTTAGTGTGTGTGTGTTAGTGTGTATGTGTGCGTTAGTGTGTATGTGTGTGTTAGTGTGTATGTTGGTGTGTATGTGTTAGTGTGCCTGTGTGTGTATGTGTTAGTGTGTTAGTGTGTATGTGTGCGTTAGTGTGTATGTGTGTGTTAGTGTGTATGTTGGTGTGTATGTGTTAGTGTGCCTGTGTGTGTATGTGTTAGTGTGTTAGTGTGTATGTGTGCGTTAGTGTGTATGTGTGTGTTAGTGTGTATGTTGGTGTGTATGTGTTAGTGTGCCTGTGTGTGTATGTGTTAGTTAGTGTGTGTGTGTGTTAGTGTGTATGTTGGTGTGTATGTGTTAGTGTGCCTGTGTGTGTTAGTGTTAGTGTGTATGTGTGCGTTAGTGTGTATGTTGGTGTGCCTGTGTGTGTTAGTGTGTGTGTGTTAGTGTGCCTGTGTGTGCCTTAGTGTGTGTGTGTTAGTGTGTGTGTGTTAATGTGTTAGTGTGCGTGTGTTTGTTAGTGTGTATGTGTTAGTGTGCCTGTGTGTTAGTGTGTGTGTGTCTGTGTGTTAATGTGTATGTTGGTGTGTATGTGTTAGTGTGCGTGTGTGTGTTAGTGTGTGTGTGTTTGTATGTGTATGTGTTAGTGTGTGTGTGTTAGTGTGCCTGTGTGTTAGTGTGTGTGTGTTTGTATGTGTATGTTGGTGTGTTAGTGTGTATGTGTTAGTGTGCCTGTGTGTTAATGTGTGTGTGTGTATGTGTGTGTATGTTGGTGTGTATGTGTTAGTGTGTGTGTGTGTGTGTGTGTGCCTGTGTGTGTTTGTATGTGTATGTTGGTGTGCATGTGTTAGTGTGTGCCTGTGTGTGTGTGTTAGTGTGTGTGTGTTTGTTTGTGTATGTTGGTGTGTTAGTGTGTATGTTGGTGTGTATGTGTTAGTGTGTGTGTGTTTGTGTAAGTTGGTGTGTTAGTGTGTATGTTGGTGTGTATGTGTTAGTGTGTGTGTGTTTGTGTATGTTGGTGTGTATGTTGGTGTGTATGTGTTAGTGTGTGTGTGTTTGTTTGTGTATGTTGGTGTGTTAGTGTGTATGTTGGTGTGTATGTGTTAGTGTGTGTGTGTGTGCCTGTGTGTGTGTTAGTGTGGTGGTTTTCAAATTGGGGGCCGCCAGGGGGCGCCAAGAGGGCCTCAACAATTTGATGTAAAAAATAAATTCTCACTCTCAAAACACACACACACACACTCAATTCCTAATGTAATGTAAAGTAATGTAAATGTAATGTAATTATTAATAAACAGGGGATTTATTCAGAAGTCTGTATTTTTCATGTGTTTTAAAGACATCTTGCAAAAGGGGCCTCGGTCACATGGTAATGCCATCTGGAAAGTTTTTTGAAAAGTTTGGGAACCGCTGTGTTAGTGTGTGTGTTAGTTAGTTAGTGTGTGTGTTAGTGTGTGTGTGTTAGTGTGTGTGTGTTGGTGTGTTAGTTAGTTAGTGTGTGTTAGTGTGTGTGTGTGTTGGTGTGTGTGTTAGTTAGTGTGTGTGTTGGTGTGTTAGTTAGTTAGTGTGTGTGTGTTAGTGTGTGTGTTGGTGTGTGTGTTAGTTAGTGTGTGTGTTGGTGTGTTAGTTAGTGTGTGTGTGTTGGTGTGTTAGTTAGTTAGTGTGTGTGCGTGTTGGTGTGTATGTTAGTGTGTGTTGGTGTGTTAGTTAGTGTGTGTGTGTGCGGGTGTGTATGTATGTGTGTGTTAGTTAGTGTGTGTGTGTGTGCATGTATGTGTGTGTTAGTTAGTGTGTGTGTGTGTGCATGTATGTGTGTGTGTGTTAGTTAGTGTGTGCGGGTGTGTATGTATGTGTGTGTTAGTGTGTGTGTTGGTGTGTTAGTTAGTGTGTGTGTGCGGGTGTGTATGTATGTGTGTGTGTGTGTGCGGGTGTGTATGTATGTGTGTGTTAGTTAGTGTGTGTGTTGGTGTGTGTGTGTGTTAGTGTGTGTTAGTTAGTGTGTGTGTATGTGTGTTAGTGTGTGTGCGGGTGTGTATGTATGTGTGTGTTAGTTAGTGTGTGTGTGTGTTGGTGTGTGTGTGTGTGTATGTATGTGTGTGTTAGTTAGTGTGTGTGTGTGTTGGTGTTTGTGTGTGTTATTTAGTGTGTGTGTGTGTGCGGGTGTGTATGTATGTGTGTGTTGGTGTGTGTGTGTTAGTTAGTGTGTGTGTGCATGTATGTGTGTGTTAGTTAGTGTGTGTGTGTGTGTTGGTGTGCGTGTGTTAGTTAGTGTGTGTGTGCGGGTGTGTATGTATGTGTGTGTTAGTGTGTGTGTTGGTGTGTTAGTGTGTGTGTGCGGGTGTGTATGTATGTGTGTGTTAGTTAGTGTGTGTGTGTTAGTTAGTGTGTGTGTGTGTGCGGGTGTGTATGTATGTGTGTGTTAGTTAGTGTGTGTGTGTGTGTGTGCGGTGTGTATGTATGTGTGTGTTAGTTAGTGTGTGTGTGTTAGTGTGTGTTAGTTTGTGTGTGCGGGTGTGTATGTATGTGTGTGTTAGTGTGTGTGTGTGTTGGTGTGTGTGTGTTAGTTAGTGTGTGTGCGGGTGTGTATGTATGTATGTGTGTGTTAGTTAGTGTGTGTGTGTTAGTTAGTGTATGTGTGTGTTAGTCTGAAGGAGATCCCCAGCTCTAAGAGGAAAACTTCACGGTTCTTTACGGTAAACAGCAGAATCACGGAAGCAGCGCGAGCGTCAGTGTGTGTGTGTGTGTGTGTGTGTGAGAGAGAGAGAGGGAGAGAGAACAGGCAAGAGACACAAAAACAACAGGTAAATCAACATTATCCTCCATCACCTTCTGCAGCTTATTTATAAGTGTAGAATCTGATATTTTCTCGCGAAGTCGGACTTTTGTGAGTATTCGTTGCTTAGTGGACGCGCGCGCCTTTACTTTCACTTCCGGTTTTTTTGTTGTCTGGTCTCGTGGCGTTGTTTGCCTTCTGGTTATCGCTGTTACTTTAATTCCCTTTTATTGACGGATTGTTTAATCTGGAGTTCTCTGAAGGTTTGAACTCCACACTTTAACTTCTTTCCGCGACTCGTGCTGTGAAGTGTTTGGAACAGAACGAGTCTTTTTCGGCGGAAGTTCCGGTCAGTTGTTGGCTGTTGACTGAGCTGCACGCGCGGACTAACCGCGTCACATCTACCTCCAGAATACCGCCTCTGTCACATGACTAATCACTGCAGAGTCTCTCCAACTAACTTCTACTAACATTCAACTCAGAGTTTACACACAGTCCAGTAGCTAACTATACGACTAGCCAATAGGAACGCAGGAATGCTGTTAACCAATCCCAGCTCAGATAGCAGAACATGTTGTGACGCAATAGTGTTGTTTCAAAAAAACAACTCCACACAATGTTTGCGAAAAAAAAAAATGTCGCGTGCGTTCAAAGATCATTAAGATTCAAAGTATCGTTAAGTTCCAGAGCGATTTAAAAACGTGAGCACGCTCGTCGTGGGACTGAATACGGAGGCCAGGCGGACGCCAGCTATAGACTGATAAAAATGAAGCTAGCGGTGGGGGAACAGAGCAGTGTGAGGGATTTCTGGGAGGGTTTTTGTGAATGTCGTGGCTTTTTTTAAAAATCTGAGGAGTTTATTGTGTTTTTAAAAATAAATTTTATAAGGAAAACGTCTCGAAATGGCGAAATCGCACGAGATTGTTGTGCACGCGCTTTCACAGTGACGTTTGTCGGTAAATAAGGTGTTAGCTGTCCTCGTTCGACGCACGTGAATCGAAGACGTCGTTGATGGAATGTGCATCGTGACGACACCATGTGACGCGTCTCGGCCCAAATCTGCGGTAATATTTTGGAAAATTGCAAGCTCCTCCGAATATTGCCGAGTTTCTGTGATTTTGTGTTCGTTCCGGCGATCATGAAACCCCGGAGGGACCGAGAAAACTGTGCAGTCTTTTTTACGAAGAGTGTAAAGTCGGATTAACGTTGGAAACCGGACCGAACCATCGACGTTACCGCGCAACGTGTTGGTATCTTTGTAAGTGACGCAAAATGAAGACTTAACGTTATAGTTTCGCGGTTTCTGCCATACTGAGAAACTATACCCGTGACAAACTCCTAGACTCCGAGATGGTAGGAAATGTCGATTGTGTTTGTATGGAAATTTCTTTTGACCCTGTTTGAAAGTTGTCCATGTGACACTGATGAGGTTAGCTACAGCGCTAAGCTAAAAGCACTTCTTTTTTTTTTCCCTGTCAGATTTTCTGCAGCGATGGCCACCGCAGACTCGGTGTACAACACCACAACCACCACAGAAGCTCCAGAGGCAAGATCACGGAGATGGTTCATCGTACCGAATCCCAACCTGGACTTCATCAGATTTTTTGTAAAAATTGCTGAAGTGGTGAGAAAATGCTTCATAGCTTCATGCTTAAAGTTTGCATGTGAAGATGTAGCGAATAACGTGTGGGTTGGGACGCGTCCACACTGGGCCGGTGATGGTGCTTATGAGGTTGGCACGCGTCCACACTGGGCCGGTGATGGTGTTTATGAGGTTGGGACGCGTCCACACTGGGCCGGTGATGGTGTTTGAGGGTTTAGGATGGGACATCTGAGCTCTCTGTCTATTTTGTTTCGCATGTATACTTTATGAACTTCTCCTCCTTGTTGTCTAGTGAAGAAAAGAACATTTATGAAGTTTGGAGGTAATCTGTTCCTTCAGCAGGCACATGCAAATGTGTCATCTTCTACCCTGCATGTGAGGTTCTTCATCAGTTCTGCATGGTGGGACATTTCCCCGGCGTTTAAAGTCCAGGTGCGATGTCACGAGACAGACGCTACATCAGGGTGTTGAAGTGTAAATTAGTCTGAGCCAGAACATTCTGATCGTCTTCTCCATCCCTGGCCCTCAATGCTAAAGTTTTAGCTGCTGAGCACGCTGAAATAAAGAAAAGGAACCCCACTGATCTTTAAAGTCCTGGAGGTCTGAGTGTGGAATCGCTGGTGGATTGGGACTTGATTACAGGGAAGATCAGCCGGAGATGGTGTAAAGAGGAAATCATGGGTCTGGCTTGGAATATTGTGAAATTGTCTTTATTGTAACAGCTGAGTAGAAATTCTGAAGAACTTCTCTGTTCTCACTTCTTCAAATGAAAAACCCACCAGACAGGACCGTTTACAATGATTTGACCGGGTTAGATGGTCTGATGACTCTATCGCGGTGGTTCTAGAGGGTGGGACAAAACACTAATCTGCATCCGTGTCATAAAATGGCATCATGTGACTTCCTTTCCAGTGTACGGTCTCATTATGACCCTCATCCAATCAGTTTTGTCTATCACGCTAATTTCACAACACAAAGTCCATTTCCTAGAACTTTCCACGACTGCTAACCACTTCTGCTACAGACTCACCGCTCGCTATCACAAACACCACCACATGATCCGTCACATGACTCGCATCCACCGTTGCATTCTCAGGAATTCTGTACCGAACGCAATCACAAGGTCTCCCCGTCGCTTCGGATTATTCTAGCATCATTAGAACAATCTGGTTTTACTTGAACGTTGGCAGTTGTGCATTTACCTCTTGGTTTGTTTGCTCTGCGGACGTTAATCTGCACGATTCACGACATCATAACGCTAAGCTGTAGCCCTGGAGCGCTATCGTTATGAATATCGTTCAGGATCTTAAACTAGCGCTAGCTAATAAGAAACTAAAGAAATCCTACGTTGTGAGTCCAAATAACGAAGATGATTCTTTGTTTGCCCGGTATGGACTCGCCTGTTTGTTTATTGTGGTCCGGACCAGGGAACAGTTCGCTTCTGTGTTCGCTAACTAATATCCAGCGAAATAGTAAAATAGCGGTTGACGTGTGGCTGGCAGGATGGCATGTGGGTGTTTACAGACATGTGGCTGATCCGTGATGTTTATGATGATATTTACAGACACTGGAACACTCCTGAGTGAGTTCAGGTAATGAATCACTAACCAGCTCGAGTAGGTGTGTCTGAGCGGAGGCGTGACCAAACCGTGCTCAGTTATGGTCCAAGCCTGTAGTTTTAAACCACAGAAAGATTAATAGCGCTTAGAAAAGCAGAATGACTCTTCTATCTGAAGCGGTTGTTTAATGCGAGCACCGGGGCCGTGTTCCTGCGTCCGAGGACGTTTCAGGAGCGTTTGGATTTATCGGTTTATTATCAGCTTACCGTGTAATTAGCATAAAATCCAGAATAGCCAAGTATTGTAAAAAGAAGACTTCAATACGACATGGAGTAACAACAAAAAGGCGGTTGCACCACTCACACCGATGCTTTGCATTTTATGGATTTATGTTTTGCATTTTTGATTGCAACCCCCCCCCCCCACCGCCGTAGCTTAGATCTTTTAAACTAATTTGCATAAAAGTAGTTAATTAGCATAAAACGATGTATTAACGTGTAATAAAATGAAGTCTGGGTCTTCAGCGCTCTGCTAGCTGGATAATACGGTGCACTGAAAGGGGCATACGGTGTGGGCGGGGCCGTGTAGGAGGGGCTTACTTATGATGGGCACGGAACCCAGACAGCCAATCAAGACCTTGATGAGGGTGGAATAACAGGTTTTACTTGTGATAGAGATGATAAAGATCCGGACCTCTCACTGACACACACACATACTCTCTCACACACACACACACAATATGAAGGAATTCCCCTTCACCATGTGCATCTCTGGGAAGTTAGTTTCATCCTGTAGAGCAGTAAATGTAAAGAGGAGTGAGTTTCACTGATGTTCCGTAATCCTCAGTGATGACATCAGATCAAAAGTCTGCGTCTCTCCTTCTGAGTGGATATATTCCCAGTTCTCTACTCGGCCAATCAGAGCTCATCTCGCGCTAAACTGGCGTGATCTAGTCATGGATATGCAACAGTACATCATGTGTGTGAAGACGCTCGACTCCGACTGAGGAACCTGGGATCGTTTCCGTGCCGTGACGATCATGTGTCAGTTAGGTTCAACGCTAATAAACAGGAAAGTGCTGAGCAGTGAGACGCCGCTACGGTGACGCTTATCAGCAGCCGTGAAAACGTAACAGAAGCCTCGTACACGTAATAATGATCTCTGACTCCTGCGTCTCGTCTGTGTGATGAAATCAAATCAAAAGCATGTTCCGAGTGCTCAGGTGTGTGTGTGTGTGTGTGTGTGTGTGTGTGTGTGTGGAAACTCCCCAGCTTTTCTCCTCCGTTGCCTTTATTCCAGGATGAATTCACAGTGACCGTGTCCGGTATTTCCCATCGGAAGGTCCTGTAAATGTTTATCAGAGCCAGGAATGAAACTCATGCTCACGTTCTCACACCATCGCTTACTCCGTCTCTGTCTGTCTGTAGATTGTTTCTTTGGAAGATGTATTTCATTTTATTTACAAATCAGTTGACGGATTAACCTTCTTAAACTCAAGTGCAAATATTTGTGCACCCCCTCGGGGTGACGTGAAGGCGGGAACGTGACGCTATATACTTTCGTGGGTTCTGTTTTAAAGACCTTCATTATTACAAATGATCCATCCATCCTCTACCGCTTTCTCCTTTACCAGGTGTATATAAAAACTTCATATATATACATATATATATATATATATATATATATATATATATATATATATATTATTATATTTGCAATGGATGAGGTATTTGTGTGAAAGCTGAGGTTTTGTAAGATGTGTAAGACATATCTCTAGCCCTCTCTCTCTCTCTCTCTCTCTCTCTGTGTGTGTGTGTGTTAAACTAATTTTTTTCCTTTCTTTTGCTGAAACACAATAAATAAAAAAAAACTGCCTCTGTGAGTCAGGGTGAAAGTTCACGAGGCTTTTCTGAATGGCTCTGTGTTATTGTGTGTATGTCCAGGATCATGCCAGTTGCTTAGTGTGTGTGTGTGAGAGCATGAGAGAGAGAGGGAGAGAGAGAGACACACACACACACACTGGGGGGGATTAGTGGAGAAGGTGAGAGGACGCAAGCTAGGTTTCTCTCAAAGCTGTACGAGTCAGAAAACCTGCAAATGTTCCTTAGTTTAAACCACACACACTGTGTATAGTGTGTGTGTACAGTGTGTGTACTCTGTGTGTGTGTGTGTGTGTAGAGTGTGTGTGTGTGAGTTTACTGTCTTTGCCTTCCTTCACTGTTCACCTCGTGAACTTCATCTTTTTCTGTCTTAAAGTTATCGAGTCTTTTTAATTCGGTCGTTTCTGATTCATTTAAAAGTTGTGTAACCCATGGAGGCAGTTTTTAGTAGTTTGTCTACACCACGTGTTGTTGTTGTTGTTGTTGTACTGAATGTTGTTTTTTTTTTTTGTCCAGAAACCTCTCTCTGTCTTTCGAAGTCTAATACATTTCAGTCCTTAAATTACAAACGTAAAACTCTGTTTAGGGCCAAAACAAACAAACAAACAAACAAACAAGCCAACAAATGTAATATAATTACAATATAAATAAATTAATCATCGAATCAAATCGGTCTTAAATATTAGAAATATTTGATATTTTTCTTGTTTTGAAATTTAAAGGAGATAATAAATACTGGATATTAGCACTGCCTTGTGTTCTGCTGCTGAAAGAAATTTGCGTACACACACAATGTCCTACACCGTGTCCTTGGCGTTATGTAAGATGTGTCCCCACTATGGTCTCATGTCAATCATTTTTCTGAGTGAGAGAGTGAGACAGAGAGAGACACACACACACACACACACACACACACACACACACACAGACAGACAGACAGCTGTGGGTTATAACGGAGCCTGTGAGGTGCTGAGCTCACACTGCCCCCTGGTGGTGTGTGAGGGAACTTGTCTGTCATGTCTGACCTGTCTCACCTGTCTAAATAAAATATTTATGCTCATAAAGAAACTTGCTGTGGAGTTAAACTAAGAGCAGAGTTTTAGAGTCTTACACCTCTACTCTGCGCACTTTGCTTCTTCTGGATTAATGGATCTTGTACAGTAGCACTTGTTGTGCGACTCCGCTATTGTTCTCTGCTTTTTGAATTCTTCACAAAAGTGTAAACTTGTGAAGCGTTTGAGTTGAAACCTGTTGCTTTGTGTGTACTTTGTGACTTGCTTCTCAGGTTTGTGTTTTGTTTGTCTTCCGCGTAACTCCTCCTCCAGCTCCTGTCCTTCGTGGCGTTCATCCTGGAGGAATCGGTGAACAGTTGCACTTCCTGCAGCACGCTTTACTTCTTCGAGTTTGTGAGCTGCACGGCCTTCCTCTTCACACTCCTCTTCCTCATCCTCCTCTCCACGCCGATGCACCAGAAAGTCGGCATCAACTGCTGGCCCAAACTGGTGAGAACGATTAACACCGTGTTTTAACTAACGAGCTCAACAGCCGGAGTTGATCACGTGACCCGGGGGGGAGAATTTGAGGAGTCGCTGGATTTCGGAAACCGTAAATAAATCTGTCTTTATATTTTACGAGTATGAAGAAGCATTTTTAAAAAAAAATAAAAAGGGAAGGGAACTTTAGAAGAAACATTTTAACTTAAATTCATGAAATCGTTCATTTTAGTTCCTGTTGTCACTTTATAGTGTTCTAGCAGCTTTCAGCTGGAAGTAAAATACGCCAGTTTGTCATGTTACTTTAATATAAAACACCATGATTTTCAGCCGCACTGCTGTCCAGAAAATTCATCAACACCTTCACTTCTGACCAATCACAATCCAGAATCCAGCGGCGCTGCGGTGCGAGTATCAGACTCGTCGTGTTCTGGACTAAAACCTTAACTTCCTGTTCTTCCTGTGTTTGTCCGGCAGGATTTCGTGTACTCGACTCTGATCACCGTGTTTTTAATCATCGCCTCCGCCGCGTTCGCGGCACATAACAGCGGCTCGGAAATGGAGAGAGCCACCGTGGTATGCTGACTTTCCCTTTCGCACTTCACATAGCACAACAAACTACTGACGTTCAGTGCTGTGCAAAAGTGTCAAGAAATACTGTGACGCCAAGACGCCGTCCAAAGTAATGACATGAAACGTTTCTGCATTTAAAAATGTTCCTTTTTTTAAACAGAAATAAAAGCGGTTCTGACTGAACCGTGGAAATATACAGTACTTTTATTACATGAAATAAATATTCCTATCTATCTATCTATCTATCTATCTATCTATCTATCTATCTATCTATCTATCTATCTATCTATCTATCTATCTATAAATGTGTGTGTGTGTGTATCAAAAAAATAAAGGGAACACTTGGAGTTACATTGTGCCCTTTATTTTTTTGAGCAGTGTGTGTGTGTGTGTGTGTGTGTGTGTGTGTGTGTGTGTGTGTGTGTGGGTGGATACAGTGCCTTGCGAAAGTATTCAGCCCCCTTGAACTGTTTGACCTTTTGCCACGTTTCAGGCCTCAAACATAAAGATATAAAACTGTAATTTTTTAGTGAAGAATCAACAACAGGTGGGACACAATCATGAAGTGGAACCAAATTTATTGGATATTTCAAACTTTTTCAACAAATAAAAAACTGAAAAATTGGGCGTGCAAAATTATTCACCCCCTTAAGTTAATACTTTGTAGCGCCACCATATATATATTTATTTATTTACATATGAATTGTTTTTTTTTTTTCTGTCAAAAGATTAAAACTACGAATAAAATGAAGAAATAATAAAAAATAACACATTGATTAGATTCACAGTGGTTGCATTTTATTTATTTATTTATTTATTTATTTATTTATGTATTTTTGTCCCCGCAGGTTTTCGGCTTCCTCGCCGCCGTCGCCTTCTTGGCAGACGTCATCATCTTCTACAGGAAGATGGGTTTCCCGTTTTCTGGTACGAAGAAACAGCCGGTGGTGGGTTCAGCTGGACCGGTAACCGAGATCGAGAAACTCAACACCAACGGTACCAACGGTACCAACTGATCCAGTGGGAAAATACGCCCCGCTTCCTACGTAACAGCGATCCGCTCATGAATAGACGTTTAAACCCGCTCCACTTCCAAACTCGACACCCTTTTAATTCATCAAGCTTTTGTTTATTTTCTTCTTATTTTTTTTCCCCATCAAAGTCACGCATCACGTATTTTTTACGCATGAAATTGAACCGGTTCTTGTATTCATGATGCTTGTACGCCTCAGTGGAGGGAAACGCGTGACTCTTCTCACGATTATGAAGTTTCAGGAAGTAACATTTCAATGAATTATCGTTTTTAAGTATCTTTAAAAAAACAACACCTTTTGTTTGGACAATCCGTTCCTCTTAGCGTTTGTGTACTAAATCGTATTTGATAATCAACAGCACAGAGTGGTGACCGCGAACACTCCCGCTGATCTGCACTGTTCCCCGCGGTACACGAGCGAGGACGCTTTCTACGGAAATAAAGAGGAGCGTCACGTGTGCCCGGTAATTCCCCGTGTTACAGGGTGTGTATGCAGCACTGACGTTTATCATTCGTTTTTATTCCGACCGCGTGGGACGATGATGTCACGCTAACGTCGGATCATTTGACTAGTTTAATATCCTTTTAGATCACAGTAGGCTGAATATTAATGACATGCTGTGTTCACACACCTTCATCACCTGCGTGAATATCTCCCAATCTGACCGCGTGCACCAGCTTTCCTTCACTTCACTAACGAATGCGTTTCTAGGACTCGTTCTAGACCGCGTCCTTCAAACCGTGTCGCGTGATGAAGCTTTAAAATATCGCAGTGCGTGTTGTGACGGCGTTAGAATTTAAAAAGCAGTGTATAGGATGGATAGAAACGTGCACGTTTGGAGTGTTTATTTCTGAGCTGCTTTTTAAACCGGAACACGAGAAGCAGGAGATTTTCCTCGAAAGCGTTTGTACAAGAACCTGGAAATCAGACGGCCGGGACCAGGTGACTTCCTGCGATCGCAATGGCGAGGGACAAAGCTGCAGGCGACAGTTTGTCTTCTGCGAACGCGCGAGACATCGAGACACGATTTTAGCAGCAAGTGACGTTTGAGCAGCAACTTTCACAAATCTACTCGAATTACAATTAATATACCGCTCTAAAGAACCGACAGACCCAGACGATCGTCTCGACCAATCCCACACCGCGTGTGGTCCTCACATCCTCACTCTACTTTAGTTCCTTCCTGCATTTCGTTTCATCTGCTATTCTGAACGGCTTAGGAGTTCTGTTCTCAGCGAATCGGATCATTTCGACACCGAGTCGACTCTTTTGGTGCTCAAATGACTCCTTATGATAATTTGAACCCCTGTTTGTTTTTCTTAACCTGACTATAGCTGAAGCTCGTACTCTACCTGCTGGAACTCGGTAGAGAGAACGACGACTCTGAAGTGAATTCCCTTCTGTTTATTTCCTCTGAGTTATCAGACGACACGTTTCGCAGTCTCCCAGTTCGAACATGGCTAATCAGATCTACACCGGAGATGTTAAGTGCGTCTTTGCTTCAAGTCCACTGTCCGTCCATCCATCCATCCATCTTCTATACCGCTTATCCTTCCTTGAGGGTCACGGGGAACCTGGAGCATGGGGCACATGGACAGGGTGCCAATCACATACACAGTCACACACCCATTCATACAGTTCGGACACGTCTGTCCGTCTAGCATGCATGTGTTTGGACTGGGGGAGGAAACCCCCGACGCACGCGAAGAACATGCAAACTCCGCCCACACAGGTGGGAATCGAACTCCCGACCCTGGAGGTGTGAGGAGAACCAGTAAGCCACCCTGCGCCCCTCAAGTCCACTGTGATGTCGGTTAACTCGTCCGCTGAGCTGATAAAGGCGGTTTCGTCCATTTATATACCTTTTAATATGCAGCAGGGACTCGATCAAGAGGAAATGAAGAAGGGATGTCGATGAGGTCGTGTTAAAAACAGCACTGGAGCTGGAGTCCTTTATATTTAAATTCTCTAAAACAACTAACCAAAGTGCAAACGTACACAAATCTCTAATGAAATAATAGATCTTGCTTTTGTGTGACGTGGCTCCAGGTTTGAGAGATGTGGGCGTGGCCTGTACCACATTTAAAAAATATATATGCGTATTTTAATCCGGGTTTCTGTATCGCAAGTATTTATAAATGTATGTTCCCATGTTCCCAAATGTTCTTCGACACCGCTAGCGTGAACACGATCCCACCGCCAGCGCCTCTTTAATCAGTCTGACATCCAAGGGTCATTTTGCGAAACTTTATTTCTACATAATTGTGATGATCATTGAGTTTTTAACCACCGAATGATTTGGACACAACAATGTGACTCACTCCAGATCTCCTAATCGTCCTTTCCTGTGCTTCTGATGAGCGTGAAAACAGCTGGCCAGGTGTGTACAGATGTTTTTATTCCTCATAGATATAGTCTTAAGAGAAGAGTCCTTTCTCGTTCCCATGATGCCTCAGAGCGTCCGGTTACGTGTCATTCTGATGTCATTTAGAGAAGTGTTTTTTTTTTTGTTTTTTTTTTATACTGAGTGAAAATACAAAAAAGTGTAGAAAAGATAATGAATGGGCGTGCGTGTGTGTGTGTGTGTGTGTGTGCGTGCGTGCGTGTGTGTGGCCAGCCGTCCGCTTGTCTAAAATGCCCGAGCTCTCAAACGGACTGCAGTTCCGTCCCAAAACACAATAACATTCCGACGCGCACGAGCACTTTCCGATTTTTCCAGCAATTTCCAAAATGGTGCTCATTAATTATTCAAATATTCCGCATATTTTTAAATATGAATCTAAATGAGCGTATCAGGCGTTGTATAACGCACTTAGACAACTCTTAATGCTTTATCATTCCTTATTAACGCAGTCTGAGAGTAACATACACACACACTTTGGATTTATTATCACCAAAGATCTTTGAACTCAACACATTAATTCCAGTTTAATCGTTTACTCAGTAATTAATCCTTGTCTTAATGTTGTTTTTTCCCTCTGTGTCAATGTTAAACCTGTGTATTTTATTTTTTAAAACAATTATGCAATAAAACACCAGGGAACGAACACACACACACACACACACACTCACACTCCTGTGTCTCTGACTTTGTTTAAAATGTTTTTAATGAATGTTAAATACCATTATTGATCATAGATGGGAAATTTAAGTGTTGGAGCGATGTAAATAAGACGAGAGAAGTATAAATATATTCGATGACATCATTATTCCGATCATTTACACCATATGCTTCTGTTTTATTGGAGAATTCTTTGTGCATTTTTCTGTAGTCACGTGATATTATTTTAAACAACACATGTATATGAATAAAAACAGCTTTATTGACTGTTTTTATTGAAACAAAAGCTTCTCTGCAGACGAATGGGACTGGATGAGTACAAATGTGCGTAATTACACCGCGGCGCCGTTGAGTTCTGGATCCTGATTGGTCATTAGTTTTCTATAAAGCAGCTGTGATCAGTAGCGCAGGTTTTTATCAATGTTATTGTTTCTATAGTAACGGCTCGCTCACAGGGACATGTGCAGCACACGATCCGCTGATAATAAAATGGATTTAAAAGCAATCGTTGATGTGGTGAAGTGTTCTGTAAGCAGAAATGCGTTTGTTTGACATGTACAGAGGGAGTCTCCAGTGCGAGTGCTCTGTAACAGTTAATCGTGGGAAAGACAACCTGAAGAAACATGAGCTTTCACCTTAGTGAGAAGGTCATTAAATGTGTTTAGAAACGGATAAGGAAGATGTGGTGTTTAAAAATAAGTCAAATTGAAATCTTTGTGAAGTTCTAAGGAGAATAAAAGACTTGTGGTGTGTGGTTGTAGGGAGATGATCCACAGTGAGGTGTTCCAGCTGCTCATAAATACAGATGTTTCTGTCTTGGGTGTGGGAGAAATATCTGCTGCCATCTAGAGGTCACAATCAGCATTTTCAGCGCGCATGCTCTTCAGTTGGGAGAAATCAACACAACTGACATACAATTAACTTCGAAAAGAAGTTTATAACTGAACATGTACAAGAAGCTCTCCGTGAACAACAGGGCAGCATTTGTGTGTGCTTGATGTTTTAGACAATCCCTCCCTGCAGGAAGAGGAAGCGCTGAACAGCCTGAGTTCCAGTGGAATAAAAGAGATGAGAATTAAAGAAATCGAGTTTTCTTTGGAAATTATGTTCAGTTTCAAAAGCTGCGACTTTATCATTTTTTTTTCTTTTTAAACTCTAGTATTATTTGTCCCTCAGGCTGAGCAGGGTCTCAGTCTGCATGCTCTAGTCCATGTGCCGGACTTCTCGACCATGTGTCTAGTGTTAAAGGTAACAGTGTTGCTGATGGCAGTATTATGGAGAGGATCTTGTGTACATTTACATTTATATTTTACATTTATATTTAACATTAATATTTTGTATTTAAATTTATAGTAAACATTTCTATTTAACATTTCTATTTTTATTTAATATTTATATTTAATATTTACATTTATTTTTAAAATGTATATTAAATATTTACATTTATATTAAACATTTCTATTTAACATTTACATTTATATTTAATATTTATATTTTACATTTATATTTATATTAAACATTTCTATTTAACATTTCTATTTTTATTTAGTATTTATATTTAACATTTACATTTGTTTAAAATTTATATTTAATATTTATATTTAACATTTATATTTAACATTTATTTAATATTTATATTTCATATTTACATTTATGTTTAAAATTTATATTAATATTTAATATTTATATTTTATATTTATATTTTACATTTATATGTATATTTAATATTTGTTTAACATTTATATTTAATATTAAAATTTTATATTTATATTAAACATATTTAACATTTACATTTTACATTTATATTTAATATTTATATTTAATATTAATATTTTATATTTATATTAAGCATTTATATTTGTATTTAACATTTATATTTTACATTTAAATTTAAATTTAATATTTATATTTTACATTTATATTTAATATTAATATTTTATATTATATTAAACATTTATATTTAACATTTATATTTTACATTTACATTTATATTTAATATTTATATTTAATATTAATATATTATATTTAACATTTATATTTATATTTAATATTTACATTTTACATTTATATTTAACATTTAACGTTTAGGATTTAAATTTACATTTAACAATTATACATTATTTTATAGTTTTGCATTAGTGCATTAATGTATATGAAATTCTATATGAAATAATAATTGTATAGCATTGATTATTATGATATTTATTTATTTATTTATTGGAAATGTCTTGTGCATAAACTGAGCGGATTTTAGATCGCTCCACATTTCACAATCGGCGCCCGATAATTTAATGACCACATAAAGAACATAATGTATCAATATGAATATATATGATGACGTTACACAGCATTACGGTGTTACTTCATGTGTCTTAATAAACTAGATCTACTGCATAAAATAGTCCCCCCCCCCCCCCCCAAACAAAAAAGCTTCAATATTAGTACCGCCCTTGGCCGCTAGATGTCACTATTTCTCCGGTTACATCGCCGCGTGTCAGCAGCAGTGGGTTAGAAGAAAACCCCGAGCGGTCCGGAGTCAGTTTAAAGCTGAGTGTAGAGAGGAGCAGGAACACCAAACACTCTGCAGAAAACTCTCAGCCTCTTCTACTCATCTATATCCCTCCATATTCCTCCATATCCCTCCATATCCCTCTATATCCCTCCATATTCCTCCATATCCCTCCATATCCCTCCATATTCCTCCATATCCCTCCATATCCCTCTTTATCCCTCTTTATTCCTCTTTATTCCTCTGCAGCTCTTCTCAACACCTGAGCTCAGGATGGAGATTGACTGCCTGCATGGAGGAAACGTGTACAAACTTTCCTCTGTTTCATTTCTTCATTAAACCATCACCTGCCTGGATTTATATCTTCCATGTTTAAGGTGAGTTGAAACTGTTCTCTTCTGTTTGTTTTTAATGGACTAGACTTTAATGTGCCTCTGAAATGACGGTGTGTAGCAGGACGCAGATGGAGCACACTGTCTATGACATGGATGTCTTTAGAAGACATTAACACACTGGGGGGAACAAAATGAGTGGAGTTACTTTTAAAATGGAACTTTTACACTCATTACTTGTTAAATATGATCATTATTGTATTAGAATATAATAAATTGAAGGATATCGAGCAGTATATGAAGTAATTGAGCCTTTAAATGGAGTTTAAAGTTGACTCGAGTTCATATTACACATGCACTGATGGAATCGTCACGAGTTTGGGGCGTGTGCTAATATTTATATATATATATATATATATATAGTTAGTTAAATGTAAACGATTACAGGTGTTAAACAGGTGATACACACTGTCGTGTTGTACGTCGGGTTAGTAAATACCACTGTGTAGTATGTGCTGAGCGGTTGTCAAGGTAACCGCTGAAGCTTCGTCACGGCTGTTAGCTAACTAGCGGGTTTATTAAAGCGTTTCTTAAAGCGTTTTTAAGGTGACTTCAGGTGTCACGTGCTACTAATTTGACGCTAATCTATCTTTATTGACGTTTCTGTCATTATTTATTCATTTATTCATTTATTTCGACAGTTTGCTGGGGCAAAAGCGGCAGAAACGGATTACCTCAGATCGATATGTTTGACACGCCCCAGGACACGCCCCCTCTCAGCCCGAGTAAGACTGGACCGTGAATAATACATGTACGGAGATATATTCGGGATCGAGCATGGAGAATAACAGAATGGAATGCTGTAGAGTTTTATCTTTTGTATAAAACTTGGGTAAATTGAGGAATAGTAAGAAAAGGTCAGGGGTTTTGTGTTCCTTCTCATTTCTGTGCTGCTATTGGTTGGATGTTTCAGGTCATTTTCTTGAAAGGTTCGTTTATTGCCAAGTCTTAACCTCTTGGCAGAAGCGAACAGGATTTGGGATGAAATATACTGGCACCAGTGAAGGAGGTGTGGCCTATGTGTCTGTCAATCTGAGTAAAAGGGGTTATATATTCTGTGTCTATCAAGCTCAGTGAAGGAGGTGTGGCTTCTCTTTGTCTGTCAATCTTGGTAAAAGAAGTATGATTATTAGTCTCAGTAAAAGGGGCGTGTCTTCTCTGTCTATCGCTCAGTAAAAGGGGCGTGTCTTCTTCATGCTTTCCTGTCTCAGCAAAAGGGGCGCGCCTTTGTCTCCCAGTCTCTGTAAAAGGGGCGTGTCTTCTCTTTATGTTTCTAAGTCTTAGTGAAACGGGCGTGTCTTCATGGCGCCGAGTCTCTGTAAAAGGGGCGTGTCTTCTCTTTATGTTTCTAAGTCTTAGTGAAACGGGCGTGTCTTCATGGCGCCAAGCCTCTGTAAAAGGGGCGTGTCTTCTCTTTATGTTTCTAAGTCTTAGTGAAACAGGTGTGTCTTCATGGCGCCGAGTCTCTGTAAAAGGGGCGTGTCTTCTCCCTGTCTCTGTAAAAGGGCCGTGTCTTCCTCACGTCTCTGTAAAAGGGGCATGTCTTCTATATGTCTCTGTAAAAGGGGCGTGTCTTCTATATGTCTCTGCAAAAGGGGCATGTGTTCTCCCGGTCTCTGTAAAAGGGGCGTGTCTTCTCCCGTCTCTGTAAAAGGGGCGTGTCTTGTCTATGTCTGTGCACTACCTGTATATCGTGTCTGAAATGAAGTGGCGTCTCCACCAGCTCTACCTCCTGATTCTCAGGTGTTGAGTTCCTACATGAACCTGCGTGAACGTTTGGGTCTCTGATGAACCCATTTATCTGTAAAGTATAATTCCCACATGCACTTCATTTTTATTTCTGTAGAGACATGTGAAGATCACGGATGAGCCATTAGCATGTTAGCACACAGGAAACGAGCTGTTTATTTATTCACACATCCTGAGCTGTGCGGGTTAATTACTTCACCTCCGTGCTTTATTGCTCAGAGCCTCTGTTACGTCTCTAGTTGGCTTTTATTTAGATTTTATAGGCTTCTGGGTCAATCCCCCCCCCTCTCCCTCTCTCTCTCTCTTTCTCTCCTCTCTCTCTCCCTCGCTCCCCCCCTCTCTCCCTCTCTCTATCTCTCTCTCTCTCTCACCATCTCACTCTCTCTCTCTTTCACACACACACACACACACACATTAGCTATCTGATTGCGGAAGCTTTTGCCATTCATAAAGCACAATAAGTACTCTTTAATGATCTTGCCTGAGGATAAAACCGAGCTCGGCGTCTGACGAGGAGCCCGAGGCCTCATTAATGACCTTGCTGTAGTTATAATAGATCAAATCGCAGTAAATAAGCGCACACTTGCAGATTTAAGGCTAATGAGACAGCGTGTGAAATCCACTTCATCTCCTCCTCTCTGAGTTATTGCTTTATGGTAGGCTTAAAAAAAGATTTCCTTCTCTGCTAATTTAATAATAATGAACTTTGAAAATTAGCTCAACCACTTCTGAACCTGTCCCCTGTAAAACAGGTGAGGCCCTGTGTCAGTCCCACTGAAGGAGGTGTGGCCCTGTGTCAGTCCCATTGAAGGAGGTGTGGCCTCTGTGTCAGTCCCATTGAAGGAGGTGTGGCCCTGTGTCAGTCCCATTGAAGGAGGTGTGGCCTCTGTGTCAGTCCCATTGAAGGAGGTGTGGCCTCCGTGTCAGTCCCATTGAAGGAGGTGTGGCCTCCGTGTCAGTCCCATTGAAGGAGGTGAGATCTCCGTGTCAGTCCCATTGAAGGAGGTGTGGCCTCCGTGTCAGTCTCATGAAGGAGGTGTGGCCTCCGTGTCAGTCTCAGTGAAGGAGGTGTGGCCTCCGTGTCAGTCTCAGTGAAGGAGGTGTGGCTTAAGTGTCCGTCAGTCTCAGTGAAGGAGGTGTGGCCTAAGTGTCTGTCAGTCTCAGTGAAGGAGGTGTGGCCTAAGTGTCTGTCAGTCTCAGTGAAGGAGGTGTGGCCTAAGTGTCTGTCAGTCTCAGTGAAGGAGGTGTGGCCTAAGTGTCTGTCAGTCTCAGTGAAGGAGGTGTGGCCTAAGTGTCTGTCAGTCTCAGTGAAGGAGGTGTGGCCTAAGTGTCTGTCAGTCTCAGTGAAGGAGGTGTGGCCTAAGTGTCTGTCAGTCTCAGTGAAGGAGGTGTGGCCTAAGTGTCTGTCAGTCTCAGTGAAGGAGGTGTGGCCTAAGTGTCTGTCAGTCTCAGTGAAGGAGGTGTGGCCTAAGTGTCCGTCAGTCTCAGTGAAGGCCTAGGACAGTTATAATATTCCAACAAGAAGCCTAAATCTTCTAAAGCCTGTGCAATTACTCCATCTCACTTTGACAGGTGCATTGTGGGTAAATGAGTGTTTTCTGTAGTAGCGGATGGTTGTCTCCCTCTCTCTCCCTCGGCATGCAGGTAATAGTCTTCTGAAAGAATTTACACGGAGAAATTGAGGGATCGACTCGCTGTAACGCCTCAGGAAGTGGAGTTGTGCTCGTCTCCCACAACCCCCTTCACGGTTCTCCAGCTGAGCCTCATTTTCCTCGCAGGAAGCTTCATCAGATGATGTATTGAGCTGCTGTTCAGCATCGGTGTTTCCTCATAGGCAATGTGATGAAATGACAGCTAATTAGTGTAAAAGCACAGCAGGACGCGAGGCGGCTCATCTTCACGTGTGCGCTATGGGTGTGACATCGTTTCAGCTCATCTGACATCGCTCTGCTGTCGGATTACGTAGGTTGTCTCGTGTAGTAATAAACTGTAATAAACTGTAATAAATTCCCCGGTAAGAATAATCCACAGTAAACAACTGAAATTTCCTGACAGCATCTCAACATGTTTTTGCCCTCATTAAAAATGGAGCTATAGATATACTCAAATCTACAAATTGGAAACTGTTCTAGGAAAATAATTTACTTTACCAGTGTAGAGTCAGACATGTTTTTGGGAGGTGGGAGGAAACCAGAAGACCCAGAGGAAAACATGACAAAACATGGCAACGCTACCAATCACAGCAGATATTTCATTCCTTACACTCGGCTTTTAAATAAACACCCGTGTGCCAGTCTGCTTTTAAATATAGACATGTTTATATAGATTTATATAGAATTGTATTTGCAGATTTGTGGAAAATATTGTCATATTTTGTAGTAATTTATGGTCATTTTTTCCCTTTACATTATTAACTTGGAAGAGAGAAAATAGAGAGAGAGAAGAGAGAGAGAGAGAGAGAGAGAGAGAGAATAGAGAGAGAGAATAAAGTGAGAGAATAGAGAGAGAGAATAAAGTGAGAGAATAGAGAATAGAGAGAATAAAGTGAGAGAATAGAGAGAGAGAATAGAGAGAGAGAATAGAGAGAGAATAGAGAGAGAGAATAGAGAGAGAGAATAGAGAGAGAATAGAGAGAGAATAGAGAGAGAGAATAGAGAGAGAATAAAGAGAGAGAGAATAAAGTGAGAGAATAGAGAGAGAGAATAGAGAGAGAGAATAGAGAGAGAGAATAAAGTGAGAGAATAGAGAGAGAGAATAAAGTGAGAGAATAGAGTGAGAGAATAAAGTGAGAGAATAGAGAGAGAGAATAGAGAGAGAAGAGAGAGAGAATAGAGAGAGAGAATAGAGAGAGAGTAGAGAGAGAGAGAATAATGTGAGAGAATAGAGAGAGAGAATAGAGTGAGAGAATAGAGAGAGAGAATAAAGTGAGAGAATAGAGAATAGAGAGAGAGAATAGAGAGAGAGAATAAAGTGAGAGAATAGAGAATAGAGAGAGAGAATAGAGAGAGAATAAAGAGAGAGAGAATGTGAGAGAATAGAGAGAGAGAGAATAGAGAGAGAGAATAGAGAGAGAGAGAGAATAGAGAGAGAGAGAGAATAAAGTGAGAGAATAGAGAGAGAGAAGAGAGAGAGAGAATAGAGAGAGAGAATAGAGTGAGAGAATAAAGTGAGAGAATAGAGAGAGAGAATAAAGTGAGAGAAGAGAGAATAGAGAGAGAGAATAGAGAGAGAATAAAGAGAGAGAGAATAATGTGAGAGAATAGAGAGAGAGAATAGAGAGAGAGAATAGAGAGAGAGAATAGAGAGAGAGAATAAAGTGAGAGAATAGAGAGAGAGAACAGAGAGAGAGAGAATAAAGTGAGAGAATAGAGAGAGAGAGAATAGAGAGAGAGAATAGAGAGAGAGAATAGAGAGAGAGAATAGAGAGAGGAGAGAGAGGAGAGAGAGAATAGAGAGAGAGAATAGAGAGAGAGAATAGAGAGAGAATAGAGAGAGGAGAGAGAGAGGAGAGAGAGAATAGAGAGAGAGAATAGAAAGATGATCTATATGATCGAGCCCGTCTCATGACCTGTCCATTTATAACAATACGGATCTTATATAAAAGTCATTTACCGAATTACACTGTCGAGGTTCTGTGTAGACACGCCCACAATCTGTAGCCCTCGTGCAGATTTCTGCACAATCTGGTCAGATCTGTAAGTTCGTGATCAGAGACCAGAGAGGTTATTCCCAGTGCTCCCAGAAACAACACCTTCAGGATTCAAACCTCGGCCGCTCTCATGACAACATGGCTGACAGCTGCAGCAGGCTCCTGGAGCACGCTCCTGCATTATTAATACACACCCACAACAATCTCAGTGTGTTTCAGGGTCTAAACCACAGGGTCTGTAAGGGGGGAAGAACACGGCTAACACGGTTATTTTGAGCTCTGCATGTTGTTGCGATTATCAATTGGTGTCCCACTGGGTTTTATTGAGGACCCATCAAATTCCATGGAGGAGACAGGACTGTGGTTAATCGCAGAGGTTTCCCCTCGCTCGCTCGCACACACACACACACACACACACACACACTGTAGCTCTGCTCTCCCGCTGTGTGATGGATGAGGCTGTCAGCTGTCACTGAGCTCGTACAGCAGTGATGGACGCTTATGAAGCAGCTTGGAATCGGCGTTTGATTGAGCCGTAAGACTCGCTGTGAGCACTTACAGTAATTCTGATGACACACACAATACACACGGTGTTAAATCACTAACACATGGTGTGTTAAAGCACCGTGGAGTGTGTTGGAGGAGAGCCCGAGGACATCAAGGCAGAGGTTGTGCTGCAGCGTGGTCAGGGGTCAGAACATCCTGGAAAGTTTGAAACTAAACAGCTGATCTTAGAATTAGGTTAGAATGATCTAAGAACTGTCTGGGCGTGACTTAATATTCCAATGAGGAAGCTTGATTGACAGGTCTCTTGATGTGAGCTTTTTCAATACAATATGAAGTGATGTAATAAGACAGTATTGTACAGTTTATTGAGAGGCTACAGCGCTTTTACTGAGACTGACAGACACTGAGGCCACGCCTCCTTCATTTTTACTGAAGCACAGAAGCCACTAACAAACAGAGGCTACACCTTCTTCAATGGAACTAACACAGAGGCCACACCTCCTTCACTGAGACTGAGATAACACAGAGGCCACACCTCCTTCACTGAGATTGAGATACACAGAGGCCACGCCTCCTTCACTGAGATTGAGATACACAGAGGCCACGCCTCCTTCACTGAGACTTAGAGACACAGAGGCCACGCCTTCTTCACTGAGACTCTTTCCATTATGTCTGTTTGATCCATCCATCCATCCTCTACCACTTACTCCTTTTCAGGGTCACGGGGGAACCTGGAGTCTATCCCAGGAAGCATCGGGCACAAGGCGGGGTACACCCTGGACAGAGTGCC
>JAFFST010045945.1:0-12688 GCA_022414735.1 Noturus placidus | reverse complement strand
GCACAATCACATACACACTCACACACACATTCATACACTACGGACACTTTAGACACGCCCATCAGACTAAAATGCATGTGTTTGGACTGGGGGAGGAAACCGGAGTACCCGGAGTAAACCCCTGACACACGGGGAGAACATGCAAACTCCACACACACACGGCCCTGGAGACTCGAACCCCGGACCCTGGAGTTGTGAGGCGGACGTGATAACTACTAAGCCACCTTGCATCACTTGTCTGTTTGATATGTTTATTAAATATGTTTTCTGTCTTGTTTTTTTTTGTCTCAAATCCATTCAGTAAAATTCTCTCTCTCTCTCTCTCTCTCTCTCTCTTTCTTATTGTCATGTTTCTAATCTTTTAGCGCCATCTCTCTGTTACGACTCTTTTGCGTTTGTCTTTCACAGTGTCAGCACTGAAAATGAGCGACATCTACGAGTCGGCCGCAACCTCGCTGGGGCTCTTTAACAGTCCCTGTCTGAGTAAAGTGGAGCTGCGCGTGGCGTGTAAAGGAATCTCCGACCGGGACGCCCTGTCCAAACCCGACCCCTGCGTCCTGCTCAAGATGCAGTCACACGGCCAGTGGCTCGAGGTGAGGCCGCTTTCTGCTCCTATTGAACAGAGTTCACTTTCGCATAAACATTCTCTCTCATGTATTATATCAGAATCAGGATCTCCTGTCAATCTTCTCATCCAATTAAATGAACAGAAGAAAATCGAAGTAAATTAACAGACGTTGACAGAAAGAAGACGTTACACAATCAGCTACTCAATTAACTGAATGTCAACGATATCAAATAATTCCTCTTATCTCGGAAGCCAGCATAATGCCTTGCTAACTTATCTAACGATGACGATAACGATCCAATAACACTCATCACATTGTTGTGTTTTTTCAATCTGTCTGATATAGTGTTTAAAAATGGTAAAAGGTAAATGGCGCACTTATATAGTGCTTTTATCCAAAGTACTTTACACTGTGTCTCATTCACCCATTCACACACACACACTTACACACCAATGGTAGCAGAGCTGCATGCAAGGTGCTAGCTTGCCATCGGGGGCAACTTAGGGTTCAGTGTCTTGCCCAAGGACACTTCGGCATGGGATCACCCGGGCCGGGATTCCAACCACCAACCCTACGATTAGTGGATTAGTGGATAACCCGCACTACCCACTGAGACACAGCCGCCGTTTATAATGTTTATGTTACGTCTGTAGACAAGCGTTTATTTTACAATGTGGACAGGAAATGCCGTCATGTGACTTCACTGTGTGTGCTGTGGATGAAATGAAAGGAAGGGAGAACGGGAAAATCTCCCATAATTCCCACTTCTATCTAACATCAAATCTAACCTTATAGTACAGTTGTGTTTGTGTTTAAACATGAACACAATTCAAACGGATCAGCTGGAATTCATTATAAACCAATATATGAAGGAAAATTCCCAATATGTCTAAAACTTCCAGGTTTTGTCAGACATTTGCGACTCATAATTCTCACTCGGAGGCTGATCAGATTATCCAGAGTCCTAGATGTGCAGCTTTTTAATGTGTGTGTGTGTGTGTGTGTGTGTGTGTGTGTTACATATGTTCTCAATGAGATCTCTCTGTATCTTCTGTGCCAGCTGAACAGCCGGATCCTTTCTCATCGCCCCTTCGTTCCTCATTAGCCGTTTACGTAACAGCGCCATTCCTGCTCCTTTTGTGTGTGTGTGTGTGTGTGTGCGCGCGAGTGTGAGTGTTTCCGCTTGAGGTAATATCACATAGAATATCGTAGACTCCCCCATCTTGTTCGTTTTATCATGCTCTGTTTCCTGAGGCATCCTGAGGGTCGTCACATCATTTTCATCGTTTTCATCATTTCGATCTCGCGAGTCCTCGCGGCGCCGTCGTGTCCCTCTGAGACGTTTAAGCGAAATTGAGTGCGTTTTCAAATCAGTGCCATGTCCACGTGAAAAAGCCTGTGTTTTGAGCTGTAGAACACTGCTAATGAGGTAATAGTTCCAGGCTAACCCTGCCTTCATTAAGTCGCTGGTTTTGCTTGTAGGCGTGGCCTTGTGGGGGCGTGGCCTGTCTTTTCAGTTTCAATTCATAGTAGCTATGTACAGTTTAACACAAATGAAGCGATGCACTAATCCGCGTGAAAGTATTTGTGTGGTTCACCTGCTACGTGCTAAATCGGGTTTATTGGGCTCTTGTACAGACGAGTGATGAGCAATGGTCTTAAAATGACGCTGAAATTGCAGTGAGTCAGAGGAGGTGTGATTTAGAAAGTCTCGTAATAAAACCATTAATAATGTAACATTAGCAGCTAATCATTTCTGAGGTCTGTAATATAACGGTCATGCTGAGAAGGATAATAACACACGTAGTGCAAAACCCATTCTTCAATCGGGTTAATCGTCACCACTGGTGATTAGGGCGTGTCCTGAGGCGCCATCAGAACAATTCAGCAGTTCAATAAGAAAAATTAAATAAAACAATTATTCAAAGCACAGCAGATACATCTGATCCGAGTACAGAGAGAAGGCTAATCCACTCTTCTTAGTAGTACAGTACAGGGACACTGTTGTGGGCGTGTTCCACATTGAAATGCCACACTGTATGGGCGTGTCCCACTTTTAAGCACCTCTGTCATGGAATTCCACTTTAAAGCACCTTTGTCACGAGCATGTCTTACTTTGAAGTACCTCTGTCATGGGCGTGTCCCACTTTTAAGCGCCTCTGTCATGGGCGTGTCCCACTTTTAAGAACCTCTGTCATGGGCGTGGCCCACTTTTAATAACCTTTGTCAAGTCCGTGTCCCATTTTTAAGCACCTCTGTCATGGGCGTGTCCCACTATTAAGCACCTCTGTCATGGGCGTGTCCCACTTTTAAGTACCTCTGTCATTTGCGTGTCCCACTTTTAAGCACCTCTGTCAAGTCCGTGTCCCACTTTTAAGCACCTCTGTCATGGGCGTGTCCCACTTTTAAGTACCTCTGTCATTTGCGTGTCCCACTTTTAAGCACCTCTGTCATGGGCATGTCCCACTTTTAAGCACCTCTGTCATGGGCGTGGCCCACTTTTAAGCACCTCTGTCATGGGCGTGGCCCACTTTTAAGCACCTCTGTCATGGACGTGTCCCACTTTTAAGCACCTCTGTCATGAGCGTGTCCCACTTTTAAGAACCTCTGTTATGTGCGTTTTCCACTTTGAAGCACCTCTGTCATGGGCGTGTCCCACTTTTAAGAACCTCTGTCATGGGCGTGTCCCACTTTTAAGAACCTCTGTTATGTGCGTGTTCCACTTTTAAGAACCTCTGTCATGGGTGTGTTCCACTTTTAAGAACCTCTGTCATGGGCGTGTCCCACTTTTAAGAACCTCTGTTATGTGCGTGTTCCACTTTTAAGCACCTCTGTCATGGGCGTGGCCCACTTTTAAGAACCTCTGTTATGTGCGTGTTCCACTTTGAAGCACCTCTGTCATGGGTGTGTCCCACTTTTAAGAACCTCTGTCATGAGCGTGTCCCACTTTTAAGAACCTCTGTCATGGGCGTGGCCCACTTTTAAGCACCTCTGTCATGGGCGTGTCCCACTTTGAAGCACCTCTGTCATGGGCGTGTCCCATTTCAAAGTTTTATTGATTAGAGGTGACCAAATCACATGTAGCTTAGTGAGCATTAGCTATCCAACATTAGCTAGAGAGCTAAGTTTGAAGTATCGTCTCATGTTAGTGTATCAAATAACTGTTTGGCTTTTAAGTAGGCAGGTGCTGGTGAGGTTTTGAATTCCAGAAGAGTCCTCTGAGTCTTCAGTCTGGGAGGTGATGTCCTTCCCACCGCACTTCCCCTCGTCCTGTTAAAGCAGATCTGATGAGCTGAATCAGACGATTTTCTGCAGCGAAAGCACAAAAATGTGCAGCGTGGGTTAGGATTAGCGTGTTCTGTGTCTCTAATTACATGCTGCGCACTTCACTCTGTGTAGTAAATAATGTTTGTAGGTCAGGAAATGATAAATGATTAGAGGTGTGGGACTGGGACACCACATGACTAGCAAAAACACTTCACAGGAGTAAGCCGTTAGGACAGAAAAAGGTCACGTTCATTATCACGCAGCGCATTGGGTTCTCGCGCCGACCGAACGGTTAACGAGGTCGTGTACTCATCCTCAGAAAATGCATTATGCTCGTTAGCGTCATTGTGCTTTCAATCAATCATTTGTTTATATTTTGAAATATAATATACATTGTAAATATCGCAGGCGAGTAAACTGCATGAGGGACCCGGTTGAACCGCATCAGAACAGCTCTCACAGGACCATCCAGCGCCCTCTGGTGGCTCCGCCCCTTCCATTACATCATTAAAAATCATTTAGTTCGAAAAGGTATCCCACGTTCCAGTAGTTTATGCATCATCCAAATGTTAAAGACAATGTGAGACGAATATTCAGACAGTTTTTCCCTCAACGTGACGTATTTCTTAGCGGAATATGTCGATGGGCGGGACTTTGGTTTTGTCCATTTGGATTTGATTGATTGCGGAAAGTCGGTGTTCCAAAACAAATCGCCGGCTCTTGTTGTCTTTTCCTCTTCCTTGGTCCCTAGCTGGCGACAGGGCGGGGCTGCCTCCAACGCCAGTACGCTGCTCTGGGTGCTGCTGGATTTTGAACTTCACACATGATGCCTTTCCATGTTTTATGCTCCATGGCGATGACCTTGTTGGTGGTTTATCGGGTTCTCCTCGATTTGCGTGTACCATGCCTGTACGAGTGTGTGTGCTCGGCCCGTCGAGAGATTTACGCCGAGGCTCGAGCAGCTTGAAAGTGCATGAATTATGTAAAAAGTGAGAAAGATAAAACCGTGCAGCTGCAGCTGATGGATCCTCTCGCGTGCCGCATCATCAGCATCTATCTATCTATTTATTTATTTATTTTTTAAAAAGTCTCCATCCTCTCGGTGTGTGTGTGTGTGTCGCTCCCAGAACGTTCTACAGGGTTCCTGGACCCTGTAGAAAAGAAAAAAAGGAGCACATTAGATGATGTGTGAGGAGGCGGGGCTTATAGGAATTTCTAATGGTTTCGTAATGGTAGTTTAATTGAACTTGTTGGTTCTTCATGGTTATGATGGCTTCTCTAAACTTGTGATGAAGTCTTTAATGTGACGGAGTTCTCTAATTCGGATGTAAACGAGAGGCTCCACTGGCGGTACAATATCGTTACCAGGACAACGGCTGCTGCATAACTTATTGATGGTCGCGTCATGAATACAGTACACAAGTGCACTTGGGATCAATATTTCAGTGATTAAACTTGCACCATTGATTTATTTGACGCTTGTAAGACATCAGCGTCTCTCGCAGCAACTGTTCTGAAATGTCTTGTTTTATCAGACAGACGGGTCCAGGATAAGCGGCTGGGAACCGGACCGAAGCTTTAGAATAGATTAACCGATCAAATGATCCGGTATTAAAGTTCTGTCTGTGTTCACACAAGGAAAGTTCTGCGTATTCAGACTCGGGTTCCGGGCTGGGTACAGTACGGATGAGAAGATGCAGAGTTTTGGAATAACTCTAATAGGAGTGTGATGTATTAGTCAGGAACAGCTGTTAACGCGGCCCTCACAGAACTTTTGAGCAGCACATCTGTCTGCAGTTCTGAATACTGATGTGTGGAGCTTCAGTATTAAATCCTCACGGTGTGCTGAACTTCACTCTTCACTAACTTCTTTCGTCCGTCCGGGTGATCCTTATACGTTCTGTACAGAGCAGAACAGAAGAAAGTAATCCCCTGTAGTCCAGATAGGGTTCTGAGCTCGAACCCGGTAAAGAAGCTGAAACCTCATTCACTCTTTATTTATTTATTTATTTATTTATTTATTTGTATATCTATTTCCTTTCTTTCTTTATATTGAAGGAAAGAACGAGTCATTCCATCTGAAGTGGTCCAGTGCAGGACGCGGGTTGGTCCACCAGTTTGGTCCACCAATCGCTGCTCCTCAGTAGCATCGTGCTGTAGCAGGTTGGAGCTAATCTCTTCAGATCTGAGGAACCCTGTGATACATCATTCTTCACTGTTACTAATATCCAATGTAGGAACATTTTAGACCTCATTCATAAACATAATTACTGTAAAATAAGTAATTTTACAGCGGGCGGCTGTGTCTCAGTCGGTAGAGCGGCTGTGTCTCAGTCGGTAGAGCGGCTGTGTCTCAGTCGGTAGAGCGGCTGTGGCTCAGTCGGTAGAGCGGCTGTGTCTCAGTCGGTGGAGCGGCTGTGTCTCAGTCGGTAGAGCGGCTGTGTCTCAGTCGGTAGAGCGGCTGTGTCTCAGTCGGTAGAGCGGGTTGTCCACTAATCCACTAATCGTAGGGTTGGCGGTTCGAATCCCGGCCCGGGTGATCCCATGCCGAAGTGTCCTTGGGCAAGACACTGAACCCTAAGTTGCCCCCGATGGCAAGCTAGCACCTTGCATGCAGCTCTGCTACCATTGGTGTGTGAGTGTGTCTCATTTGTAAGTCGCTTTGGATAAAAGCGTCTGCTAAATGAATAAATATATATATAAAATATAAATACTGTAGAATACAGTCTAATTTCGGTATAAATACCTCCAGTCTTCCACGACTGCGTCCCTACAGAGCACGCTCCCGCCTCCGAGCGCAGGATGACACGACCGCCGTTATTGGGTTTCGTCTGCGCGCTCTGAGACGCAATTTATTATATATGATAAAAGTCCCACAGCGGCGTCTCCTAATGCTGCAACTTCCATATATCTTTGTGATATTTGGCGGCAGTTCATCAGGAAGTGATGCGTTTGTTCTCTGGATGGAAACGGTTCTTTATTGGCTAGTGGTTTATGCGATATTCCAGTTTTGTGCATAAGTTAAATTCTCAGCTTTGGATTTAAACACAGCTACAGCCAGTTAGTGTGAGGGGAAAATGGATTAAAATGCAAACACTAGCATCCTCTGAACGATAGCCTAGTCTCGTGTTAGATAGCCAGAGCGTTTTGTATTTTATGGTTCCGGTACTCCTGGGAACAGTGAGAACAGGTCTATGACGCCTAGGCTACAACGTTTTGTCCAGTTTTCACATTTTTAAAGCGGTTAGCGTTCACACGCGAGCACAAAAACGCGTGCACACGGTGTATTTAGCGGCATGTTTTTAAAGGATTTTTCACGGACAGGAATCTGGGCTCAGCCGCGGATGATTAACGGTCCAGCGCACGCCCCTGTGTCTGAGTGTTTCTCTCTGAAAGTAAATCCCATGTTTCTGCAGCGTCACACTTGGAGCTTGTGCACTTCAGAAATCCGACAACTATTTTTAAACAAGAACTTCTCCAGATGTGGGTCAGGAATCCTCAGGGAGCCCTGTTTCTGAGCATCAAGTCTATGTGCTGCTGATTTACTGCTGCATCTGCTCAGACTGAGTTTAACCTTTGACCCTGGAACAAAAACACATTTTCTTCATAATTCATTAATCACATCTCATGTTCTGCATCATGTAGCTAATAAGTGAGCAGTGTTAGCATGATAGCATTGCTACTCCAGCGTTTCTTTCTTTGCCAGCTTCCTCTCTCCAAACCGATCCAACAACCAGCGCAGTTCAACCTGCACAACGTTTTGATTTAAAAAGTTGAGGAAAGTTTCTTAAAGTCTCTGAATTGCCTTCCTGCACAGCGTTTCTGCTCGTTCCTCATTGTGGAGGAAGCGACACGCGTCGCACGACACCAAGGTCTCGGAGGAAATCTGACTGACCGATGAGTGAGTGATGAAATCCTCCATCCTCCATCACATCACAGTAATAACACCGTGTGAGAACGCAAGCGTGAGAGAGACAGACCGGTTCAGTGAAGACTGACATTTTGTTGAAATTTCTGTATATCTGCATAAAAACAATTTATTTTCTGAGACGCTGCCTTTCTTCTGCAGTTCTACATCATTATCTTCTCCAGGATAGGTTCCATCTCACACACCCACCCACTCCACACGTTCTGCACCTTCAGCAATTAAAGTTTGGAGGACTTGGAATTGGATTACTTACCTAACCAAAAACTGGATGAAAAGACATGCTCCCAAAAGAAATGGCATCCCTACAGCTCCCAGACAGCTGTTTCTTTTTTAATTTCTGATTTCTGTAGCTATTTGTACAACTACATGTATAAGTGCCAACAGATTGCAACACGTAGCTCTTATACATAATTTACCAAGCTAGCATAATGCTGCAGTATCAGATCGAGCATCTAATGTAGCTCTCTTTTCACTTATAACTTAATGTTATGTCAGTTTATTTGAGAAAGCAAGTATGACTAGCAGGTAGCATGAACTCTGTTGATTACTCCTGGCTGATTCACCACTACACTACAAGTCATTCATTTTCAGAAACGTCTGTCAGTGTTGCAGCTTTTATTTATTATTATGCAACATCAACATTTTTCAGATTACTAAGTCTGTTATTTACTGCTAGCTATCTTGCTACATTAGCTTTTATTATAGAGCCAGCTATTATGAGGTGTACTGTATAATATTTATTGCATATTTAATTCTGATCCATGTCTTACATTGAATGAAAAAAAATAAAAGCAAAACAGCTAGCATGATGTCTGTTGATTACTCCTGGCTGGCTCACCACTTCATCTTTTATTATTATTTTATTACATTTCTTTCAATTACTACATTATATTGCTTAATGTTGGTCTCCTTTTCAGTGACATTTATCCAGAATACCCTCCTGTGGTTTCTCGTGTTCGTCTCTGCTCATGTCCCTGTAGGCTTAATGCTGTATCGTTGCTGCATTTAGTCTGCCGCTCAATCCCAGACACATCACTGGAGTCAGATAGACTTCATGAAGGTCATTAAGTCCTTTCTTTCTCCTCGAATATCACAGGAACTTTACAGAGGCGTGTCCATGGAAAACCCCAGGGTTTAGATGAACAGTACAGCGAAAACCTCATGGGGCGCCTTCGCTCCAGGCATCTCGCTGTAGACTTTATAGTTACAGTGAAGTAAGATTTCATTTAAAATCCCATAAATCTGTCTTCAGTTCAGTGATGAACGATATAAAGGATCCTGAAGGAAATCTGTGTGCTGGTTTCAACATAGCGGATAAAAATGTTACGCACAGAAAGGTATATGCAATAAAAAGGGCTTTAATCTAGCCACTCATGTGCTCATGAAGGTGAGTACTAGATTGAAAGAGGATTCAAATCCTTTATAGTTCTTTGCAAAATTATATATATAGAAAAAAGAAACTGAAAATGTAACAGTTCTGATGATTTACACGTAGACCATCAATCCATCCATCCATCCATCCATCTTCAACCACTTACTCCTTTTCAGGGTCACGGGGAACCTGGAGTCTATCCCAGGGAGCATCGGGCACAAGGCGGGGTACACCCTGGACAGAGTGCCAGTCCATCTCAGGGCACAATCACATACGTAGAGTTTATTTTAAAGTTTGTCTCGATATCAATATCGCATGATAAGCATTCTAATACATTTAACAGCCAATTATAAACCAAATTCCATAAATATTGTGTACAGTATAAATATAATACATGCTGCTTAGAGACGACCTCGAAAATGATCAGGGAGAGGATTTTATCTGTGACTTAATGGGCAAATGGTTTGTTTTTTTTTGCATGGATTTGAACAAGGGATGATGATGTGATTGGATTTTATTCAAATAACATATATATGCGCATTCTTTTATACATTGTAAATAAGTATGCATTGAGAAGTAATGTTGAACATCTGTGAAAGAGTTCGCTCCTGTGCTCACTCATGTTATAGCAGTTATAAACAGTCATTCCTTCACCAGCCCTCTCTTCTATTTTCTCTCTCTCTTGAAGCAAATATGACTCAAGTACTCTTATTATGTACTGAGAAAGAAGTTCTCTGACCTGAAGATGTGGGAAAATTTTGTTACAGCTTTACCTTTGAACATTACAAAGTGCTGACACTGGAGACTCCTTCCATTAATGCTAATTAGACACTGTTAAATGAGCTGTTACTATAGAAACGATAATGTATAAGAGCAGGCACATTAATATAAACCTTCACTTCTGTCAGAGCGGCTTCTATAGAAAATAAATCAATACCTTCTGACGCATCAGAATCCCGAGTGTTCTCGTAACAGATATTGCCTTGCCGTGTCCCTGCAGGTGGACAGGACGGAGGTGATACGGAGCTCCATCAACCCCAACTTCTCCAAAGTGTTCACACTTGACTACTACTTTGAGGAGGTGCAGCGTCTCCGCTTCGAGCTCTACGACATCAGCAGCAGCCACAATGGTACCAAGGAGGTCGACTGCCTAGGGGCCATGGAGTGTACGCTTGGACAGGTACACACACACACACACACACACACACACACACACACACACACACACACACACACATATGTATATATATATACATAACATCTATCTAATATCTATATCACATTTATATCACATCTCAATGTTTGGAACATTAGACATGGGAGAGGATGTTCCTCTAGGTTTATGGTGACTTTTGATTCTGTAAAATCTAGTTTATTTCATGCATAATCTAAACGCACCCTCACTTTTCTTACTACTGAAGCTTGTTAAGTGAAGGTTCGTCCTTTCCCTTTCTTCATTTTATGTCTCTATCATGTCTATATCAAATCCATGAAATCTACTGTATTACATGCATATCACATCTATAACACATCTATATCACATCTATATCACATCTATATCACATTATCATATCACATCTATATCACATCTATATCACATTATCATATTACATCTATATCACATTATCATATTACATCTATATCACATTATCATATTACATCTATATCACATCTATATCACATTATCATATTACATATATGTCACATCTATATCACATTATCATATTACATTATCACATTATCAGATCACATCTATATCACATCTATAACACATCTATATCACATCTATATCACATTATCATATCACAGCTATATCTCATTATCATATCACAGCTATATCACATTATCATATCACATCTATATCACATTATCATATCACATCTATATCACATTATCAAATTACATCTATATCACATCTATATCACATCTATATCACATTATCATATTACATCTATATCACATCTATATCACATTATCATATCCCATCTATAACACATCTATATCACATCTATATCACATTATCATATCACATCTATATCACATCTATATCACATTATCATATTACATATATATCACATCTATATCACATTATCATATTACATTATCACATTATCATATCACATCTATATCACATCTATAACACATCTATATCACATCTATATCACATTATCATATCCCATCAATAACACATCTATATCACATCTATATCACATCTATATCACATTATCATATCCCATCTATAACACATCTATATCACATCTATATCACATTATCATATTACATATATATCACATCTATATCACATTATCATATTACATTATCACATTATCATATCACATCTATATCACATCTATATCACATCTATATCACATCTATATCACATTATCATATCACATCTATATCACATTATCATATCCCATCTATATCACATTATCATATCACATCTATATCACATTATCATATCACATCTATATCACTATCATATCACAGCTATATCACATTATCATATCACATCTATATCACATTATCATATTACATCTATATCACATCTATATCACATTATCATATCACATCTATATCACATCTATATCACATTATCATATCACATCTATATCACATTATCATATCACATCTATATCACATCTATATCACATTATCATATCCCATCAATAACACATCATATCACATCTATATCACTATCATATCACAGCTATATCACATTATCATATCACATCTATATCACATTATCATATTACATCTATATCACATTATCACATTATCATATCACATCTATATCACATCTATATCACATTATCATATCCCATCTATAACACATCTATATCACATCTATATCACATCTATATCACATTATCATATCCCATCTATAACACATCTATATCACATCTATATCACATTATCATATCACATCTATATCACATCTATATCACATCTATATCACATCTACATCACATTATCATATCACATCTATATCACATCTATATCACATTATCATATCCCATCTATATCACATCTATATCACATCTATATCACATTATCATATCACATCTATATCACATTATCATATCCCAGCTATAACACATCTATATCACATCTATATCACATTATCATATCACATCTATATCACATTATCATATTACATCTATATCACATCTATATCACATTATCATATCACATCTATATCACATCTATATCACATTATCATATCCCATCTATAACACATCTATATCACATCTATATCACATCTATATCACATTATCATATCCCATCTATATCACATCTATATCACATTATCATATCACATCTATATCACATTATCATATCACAGCTATATCACATTATCATATCCCATCTATAACACATCTATATCACATCTATATCACATCTATATCACTATCATATCCCATCTATAACACATCTATATCACATCTATATCACATCTATATCACATCTATATCACATTATCATATCCCATCTATAACACATCTATATCACATCTATATCACATCTATATCACATTATCATATCCCATCT
>JAFFST010045942.1:0-11111 GCA_022414735.1 Noturus placidus | reverse complement strand
GGCCCACGGCTTCAAGCAGTCGTCTATTAGCACGTACAGCATGACAAATAATTAACTGCACTTAAAGTGTTCGTAAAAAAAATAATAAAAACACCCAAAACTGTATACGGGACCATAACAAAGACCAACTGTATGTTGTTGCGTGAAATTCTGGAGGGACGTCGGACGGGCGTGGCGCGGTGACGTAATGACGCAGGCTCTTAATCTAATTCTGATCTAGAACATGTAAAACGGGAACATGACAGGAGTATTCTAAAAGCGACTCATGTAAACACCTTAATCACATTATTATCTTAATCAGAGTAAGGTCAATAATTACATTACTGCTGTTCATGGAAACGTAGTCATTGTCCGAATACTTACAGACCTGACTGTATTCCAGCCCAAGTCCTGTGGATGAAGATATTGTCATCCTGGAAGACACCTCTCTTATCAGGATAGAAATATTTCATCATAGGACAATGTGCAGTGACACTGCACAAACAAATCTCCCAGTCAACGTGTCTTATTCTTTTCTGTCACCCAAAACAACACAGTCCTAGGATATAAAGTACTATAAGTGCAATACCAAGGAAAATATCAATGCCTTACCATCATCATCATCCAAGAAGTCTGAATAACTGATGGCTTTCTTATTCCTGACAAACACAATGAACATGCATTACTCAGTTAATACACACACACATACACACACAAACCTCACAGCAAACACCAAACAACATTTACAAAGAGAAACAGATCATAACAAACCTAGATGGCCGCTCCATTTCTATAAAAGTAGATTAAGTGTTTCATTAAATGAACTCTATTTATGTTTTAAAGGATTTTGTAAACAGGGTTTGCTACTAGGCGCTACGAGTTCATGCTTAGAGTTGGCTCAAACGCGTCTCTATATTTAAAAAAAAAATAAAAAACTACCACTGATATTTTTATTATTATTATTTACAAACGAGCTTAAATATGACTGTCTTTAAAATAATTATTTCAGAGATAGTTATGAACATAAATCTCCACAAAATCTATCACGTAACCCGCCTAAAAACAAACGGGCAACATCCATCTGGCGATTCAAATGACAGATTCGCAACAATCACGCTTAAAAGGAAAAAAAAAAAAGGATATTGTCCTATATTTCACAAAGTGTCTGAGTAATGTGGAGGATCATTTGTGTCCTGTTTTCAATACGAATTTATTAGTATTACATATTGATCTAATAAAAAACAAACAAACAAAAAAAAAAACAACCCCAAACAGAAATAAGTGTGCTGTCAAAAGGCGAATCTGCTGATGACGTTTTGAGGTTGATAACAATGACGCAGAACAAATGCATGTAGAGGTGTTGCATAATACTAGTCTATACTGTACGGTCAAAAGTATGTGGACACTTGACCATCACACCTACACAGCTGTACAGAATGTCTTTGTGTGCTGTAGCGTTATAATTTCCCTTCACTGGAACTAAGAGACTCAAACACTGTTCCAGCATCACAATGTCTCTGTACACAAAGCGAGTTCCATGAAGACATGCTGTGTGAAGGTTGGAGTGGAAGATCTCGAGTGTTGTGACCTCAACCCTACTGAACACCTTTGGGATGAACTGGAACACCGACTGCACCCCAGATCTCCTCAGTACCTGATCTCACTAATACTCTTGTAGCTGAATGATCACAAATCCTCAAAGTCACGCTCCAAAATCTAGTGGAAAGCCTTCACAGAAGACTGGAGATTATTATAACAGAAATACAGGGGGAATAAATCTGGAATGGGAAGTTCACCAAGCACATTTGTCTGTGATAGTCAGGTGACCAGAAACTTTTGCCTATATGTGCTTAGTTGTATTGTGTATATATTGTGTAGTTTAGTAAATAGTACGTGTTATGAGTGTATCATATTTTGAAACAGCTTACTAGTGCAATATGTAAGGTTTAAGGTCAGCTAGATTTGTGAAATCTTTCTATTGATTTAGGAGCCCTTAACAGGAATTACACCAGAGGTAGCAAATATAATTCTACTACACTTAGTCCAGTGTTAAATGTGTCAAAAATAAATCACTTTATTAGACCAAAAACACATCAATAAACATTATATATCAAACATTATAAATGCACAAAATATTGAACATGCATCACCTAAAATGAAATCACGAACCAAACCATCCAACCCCCTACACCAACACCCACACACCCCTTATTCTTTCCCACATTTTTTTAGTCTTAAACATGGAACTAGATGGCATGACATATGTTTGGGATCGTAAGTAAATTTTTTATTTAGCTAGCACTTTACACAGAAAAAGGGGGTATAAACCCGAGTTTATTGCTTGATTTTTCCCCCTGGTGGAATATGATGAATTGAGACACTTTTCTGAATTTCAAAAATGTCTAAGCTTTCTTGGCAATAATACAAACATATACCCCAACACCATACGCTTCTGAAATCCTCAAAGTGTCGACTATATCTATCATATTCAGAACAAGCATGGCTTACCCTTTGTCACGACTGATTAAAAGCCATGCTTACAATTCCGTTTGGTCTTATGAGACCCATGAGTTCATTGATTTAGGTTTAAGCACAAGTAACAGCAGGATAAAAAAAAAAAAGTCTAATATTGCATGAACACAGTGATCCAACTGAGTAGGCCTACATATTAAGATAACTTTCTATAACTCACTTCTGACATCAATAGCAGCAAAAACAGGTTTTACAATGTCTTCATTATTTCCCTAATATATAATCAATGTTTTCTCAAGTTCAGCATGAATTCATAAATGTAATAATTTACAGTCGAAAACCAACACTAAACAGTAAGTAATATTTTACAATGTTTTTTTTTTTGTTGTTGTTGGTTTGTTTTCAGTATATTACAGGATTTAAAAAATAAACACCAATAAACATCAATTTATAAAATGACAGTTATATTTATGGCATTTGACAGACATTCTTATCCAGAGTGACTTACAATGATCTTATTTTTAAAGCCAACTGAGCAGTTAAGGGCCTTGCTCAGGGGCCCAGCACTAACAACTTGGCAGTTCTGGGATTTGAACTCATGCTCTTCCAATGAGAAGGTCAATGTCTTAACTACATTTGTTACATTATGTACAAATGTGTCATAATTATGTGGAATAAAGTATTCAACAACTTAAAAAATAGCCATAGCACATGACATTTTTCCTAACCCAAGATTGTGGGGGTCAACTTCCTGTTTATCAATATCCTTAAGATATAAGCTATGATGTTATATGAATTATGTCATGTAGAAAGTTATTTCTATCAGGCACTTCCACAACCCTAACCTCCTAACACTCATTAGGCCAGGAAATTAATATACTGGGATATAATATCCCAATATACTGGGATTCGGCCTAACGTTACGTGAAGTATGTGAGTTAAACTAATGCAAACTTCTGGCTAACACAGGGCTTTACACCAAATTGTAAAAGCAGACTGGCATACAGTTTCCTAGTCAGATAGCCCTTCTTAGTGAGTGAAACTTCAGCACTGCAGCCGAGAAACCATTGGTAATAAATAAATGAACACTGAGAGTTAAATTCCCAATGAATAACCAGTGTTCCATCGAGAACATTTTAAAATTCTCTAATATGTGAATACTGATATTGTATCTACATGTTGTGAGCTAATGAATTAAATTACATGTAAAGGAGCAACTATTGAACATATAGCCTTACCCTATTGGGTATTAACCATTGAATATACAGGTATTAGATGGCTATATATTTTTGATAGTAAAATAGTTGACCTAGGCAAGTTGTTAATGTGGGTGCAGATGTTGAAATTAATTAATTAATGCATTCAGTTAATGGAATCATCTTCAGTAAGCACTTTATCCTGACTCGGGGTCACATTGGATACAAAGCATGTCCTGGGCACACATGATGCAAAGCGGGAAAACACTGAGAATGGGACGCCATCCGTCGCAGGGCACCATGCACACAGACACACACATTGACACATTTGGTTTTTTTTTATAGACAATCCATCTACTGGCAGGATTTTGTGCGGTGGGAGGAAACCCACAGACAATTAGTTCTGTGGTCAAGTTACCTAAGGTGTGTTTTAAATAGGTTGATATTGTGTTATTACCCTGAATATATTGGTTAAGTTACCTGAAATGTGTTTATATTTGCGATGTGAGTTCATACACTGGGTTTTGAATGCTTGTTTATTATTAATGTAATAATTGATGCTTATTATTGTAATCACAATGAGTAATACTGCCGGAATGTTTGGATTATTTTATAACATTTTAACGGACTGTTTATGTATATATCATTACATATAATTAACCAATAAGTTAGGTGTATGCTTTATGTCTTTAATGTGTCATTACTTGAATTCATGTGCTTTTAACATGTTCAAACTATTAGAATTTTACTACAGTAAATATGGGAAAGTATATATACACACTATATATCTAAAATGAACAATTTAACAGAAATATTATGCTTATATATTACAGTAATACTTTTACAGTAATACAGTAATATATACTCCAGCCACCAATTACAGTAATTAGTAAATAGTTGTAAACAGTCGCGTTAATTAGTAGTTATTATTGTTGTATTAATTTATATAACTGTTCAAAAGGCCATCATTTCTCTGCATACGTGACATGCTTGCTGCATCTCCCCAGTATGCATTAGGTGCATGACACCTGTACCCGAGCACATGCAAGATTAGCAGCAGACTCTGTTCATTTGGAATATGTTCAGTGATGCTGCAACTATAGAGCAGTATAGCGGAGGGAAATATGGCTACCAGTGTTTAGTGGAGTGTTGTTCATACTGTTTAAAGGAAACTAAAGTTTGTGAGAAACTATAAACCAAAGCATACTCTTTATTATTATTATTATTATTATTATTATTATTATTATTATTATTATTATTATTATTATTATTATCAGGCAGTTGTGAGTCAGGTGGTAGACTGGTGGTAGAGCGGGTTGTCCACTAATCGTAGGATTGGTGGTTTGATTCCCGGCCCGGATGACTCCACATGCCGAAGTGTCCTTGGGCAAGACACTGAACCTCGACCTGCCCTCGATGGCAAGTTAGTGCCTTGCATGTCAGCTCTGCTACCATTGGTGTGTGTGAGTGAATGGGTGAATGAGACACAGTGTAAAGCGCTTTGGATAAAAGTGCTATATAAGTGTGCCATTTATTATATAATAATAATAATAATAATAATAATAATTCCTTATATATGTCTGAGAAACCTGAGACAACTAGCCTACTGTTCAACTCTCAGTCTGATCATGACACTGTGCACTTATAAGGCAGCAAAAAGACATATTCGCACAGATAGATATGTATATAAAGTGTGAGTGGCCAATAAGAACACAAGGCACAAGAAGTTAGAATAAAACAAATCAAATGTATTCATCTCAGACAGGAGAAAACATGAACATAACCGTTTCCACTACATTTTAATATCCATATAAATAATGCTATAAATAAAAACAATGGAATTAAATAAATAAATACACAAGATATTTTTATACGGTTACAAAACACGCCAGCAGTTGGCATCCTGCACCAGTGGATGGGTTTTTTTTGTTTTTGTTTTGCAGATTAGGAATGAAATATATATATATATATATATATATGGACAGGTACAGAATGAACAATTCTGAAAAATAGTTTTTTTGGAATTAAAAAATCTTAAATCAAAACTTTGGACACTTTTGTTTATGTCTTTCTTTCTTTCTTTCTTTCTTTCTTTGGTCCTCAACTGCTTTTGAGCTTAAAAACATAACATCTGAGTACAGCCACTGCTTCATCACCATCTGAGTAACAACATGGTCCTGTGTTGTTATTTCATCAGATCTCCTGTTATAAGCGCTGATAAAGCATTGTAGCGTTTTTTACACTAGAAAAATCCCCAAACCCAAGTGCATGAAAAGATTGAGTCACACAGTTCTGAACCACAGTTGGTGTTCGGTGTGTATTTCCTGATGCTGACTGACACACACACACACACACACACACACACACACATACACACACCCACAACACACACACACACACACACACTCCCGTGCTTTTGTTGTTAGAAAATTAGGTCTAGTGTGTTTGACCTTTTGCATAGTCACGTGATCATGATCTATATCTTTAATGTAAGATATCTAATTAAAAAGAAGAAGAAGAAAAAGTTAAATCAAGGTTCTATCATTATTTGATATTATCTGAAAGAACTTTCTGCGGTCCACCTGTTGTCCAATCAAGAGTGACTTCACCCCACTGTTCCGGACATCCGGGGACTCCCGGGGCTCCTGACGTGCTCCACGTCCCACGGATCGTCGTCGTTCGGCGACGCGTGAGTTTCCCGCGAGCTCTTGTGCTCCTCCGGGCGCTCTACGTCGATATCGATGTCGACGTCGTCGTCGCGGGCAGCGCGCGAGTCCGACTCCTCTGCGAGAAAATCTTGCGCGCGTGCGCGCTGCGACTCGGGCGCCTCAGCTTGCCGGTCCCGTCGCTCCCGGTGCTGCAGGCGCTCCAGCGGAACCGAGCTCTTCTCGGACAGGAAGAGGGACGTTTGCGGCAGATTGCGGCCCGCTGAGTACACCTGCTTCACACCATCCAGATCCAGCAGTATGCCGCTCCGGGGGGAGTAGTACACGTCACGGTGGTTCTCCAAGAGCGTGTGATGGAAGAGACAGTCATTCCCGTGGCAAACCGTCTGAGAGAGAGAGAGAGAGAGAGAGAGAGAGAGAGAGAGAACCAGAGAGAGAGAGAGAGAACCAGAGAGAGAGAGAGACAGAGAGAGAGACAGACAGACAGAGAGAGAGAGTAGGAGAGAGAGAGAGACAGAGAGAGACAGAGAGAGAGACTTTTAAGACACCTTTATTGTGTTCAATTTAATAAAAATATATATTTACATATCTACATTTTTTTAAATATATTTTTTTCATTTAAAAAAGAAAGAAAAAATAAGAAGAGGAAGGAAAGAAGAAAAAGAAGACCCCACCCAACCCCCACCATCACCCACACCTCAGAAACCCCCAAAAAACCTTTTTCAGATCTACTACAAGTCCATTGTGGTCATATAGTCCCAATTCACCACGCATCCATTTCTAACATATAAGGTCAGAACACGTCAATTCCCCTCTTATGATGGCTGCCCATTTCCTCGGTCTGTAGCGTCTCCATGGAGACATTACGCCCATGGTGTGTTGTACAGATTTCTCAAATGAGTCAGTAAGATGTTTGGTTTTCCTTTAGTCAGCTCTAGAACCCGGTCGATGTTCTGTTGTATAGAACTGTTCAGGTTGTTCTGGACAGTTAAAAGTGTGTGGTTGATCTGGGGTGATGTCTTCCTCCTCCATGTCTGTAAGGGGTTCCTCTCCTGTAGCTCCTGCGCTGTACTCTGGGCCCAAAACTTCCAACATCTCAACATTGTGCTGTGGTTGTCTGGACGATTCCTCCACCTAGTAACGTGCATACTAACAGTCTATGGATATAACCCTATTATAATGGCTTAGTTTCAGTATACCCACATCCTACAAACAAATATTTCTCCTCACCCAACATCAGTACCTGACCTCACTCTTGTAGCTGAATGATCACAAATCCCCACAGTCACGCTCCAAAATCTAGACAGCCTTCACAGAAGACGGATTTGTGGGGCGGCTGTGGATCAGGTGGTAGAGCGGGTTGTCCACTAATCGTAGGGTTGGCGGTTCGAATCCCGGCCCGGATGACGCCACATACCGAGGTGTCATTGGGCAAGACACTGAACCCTAAGTTGCCCCCGATGGCAAGTTAACACCTTGCTCTGCTCCCATTGGTGTGTGAGTGTGAGTGTGAGTGTGTGTGTGAATGAGACACAGTGTAAAGCACTTTGGATAAAAGCGCTATATAAGTGCGCCGTTTATCTCTCACTACCTCTACACAGGGTGAGTCCTAAACTAAACTGGTAACACGTCCAAAATGTGAACACTTGGGCTTGCACTTTTCTCCTCTTTCCTTCACTTAATGGCGCACTTCACAGCCTTGTGTCCATTATTCAATCCAGTGCGTAATTATGAACCTTACAGTGTTCCCACTATAGTGTCATAGCCCTAACATTTTTAACCACCCTGTGGACAATTCCCTCTCTTTAAACCTTTATATATATATATATATATATATATATATATATATATATATATATATATATATATATATATAAAATACATAAAATCCTATCGGATAATAATTCCAGCTTTCCGACTGAACTCGTGCGTAAAATGTGTTCACGCGAGAAACCCCGTAATTCTAGTGCAACTCTCATTCTAAGCAAGCAATCATTGGATTAAAGTGAGTGTATAAAGTGTAGAGACACTTACAGATGTGTAAAGATTTCCATGCGCGTCCATGCACAAGAACCGGTTACTCTTCACTCCAAGTATTGCGATCTGGTCCCTGCTCTCGGCTTTCAGTAACAGCACACCTGTTGGCAAGGAAGTCAGGGATAAATTCCGCACAAAGCAAGTGGCGCATTAAATAATTAGATATTGAGCAGCCATGTATTCAGGGTTGTAACGGAAGTGCCCAGGGGGTTTTTTCACTAATCAACGCTGGAGGTGAAAATCGTTACCAAAATAAATAAATAAATAAAAAGCGCACTCACTGTATGAACCCCGGTGCGTGGTTTTGCGCACGTGTCCAGTCAGGCTGATCTCCAGGTAGAAGTTGTTGAGCTCGGTGCTGGTGCGCAGGTGCACGTACCTCCGCGGGTTGCCCCAGTTGGAGCTTTGCAGGGGTGAAGAAAGGTTCGGGGCGGCTTCACTATTTCTGCATCCATCAAGCGTCCAGAGCCACAGCGCCACAAGAGCGCGCACAGCTTTGCGCATCATGAGTCAAATTTGGCCAAATCAAATGCAGTCAAAGAAAACAAGTCAGAGGAGACGAAGCTGTGTGTTGTGATGTGTGCAAACGCAAAGGCTATTTAAGCGCATCCACGCGCCACTCCTCGTTTCCCGTTTTGACGCAACGGTCGCCCCCATGAACGAGAAACGGAAGGATGGGGTTGTTTGGAGTGTGTACACCTTTTTTTTTTCTTCTGGTTTGGAGTGAAGTTAATTGGCTGCTGCAAACCATAATTGTATTTTGACATACATGGTGTTGACTTTTCTCGTGCCCACATGCCACAAATTGATTGGGTGCGTGTCAAGACATTTTACCTTGCCACTTGGTTACTTCCACTCAGTAGAATACTGAACAACAAACAAACAACTGAAATATTAAAAACAAAAGCACGATAGAACGCTATATCTAAAGGACACGATGATGATAAAGAACTGTGCGTAATATCCAACTTTTTAATGGTCCCAAATGGGCATCCTGAGAATGTTTACACTCCTGTTCACATCATTACACTGGCCAGTAGAGGGAGCTCGCGCTTCACGCGCACTGGGCAGCTCTGCCTCTGCTTCCTGCACCTTATCTGGAATTACACCAGACTCCATTCAGCCCCAGTTGTGTAGAAGCCTGATGTTTTCATGCAACAGTTTATTTATCAATCAGTTTTTTTTAAATGTAAAGAAATGATTGAATAAATAAAAAGGGCTGATCAATATTAAAATGGAGATATGAAAGAATATCAGAGTGAATTCAGGGACATTTATTTTCTGATCCTGAGAAGTGAAAGTCGAAACTTTTGCCACTGAGAAATAACACGACTTATGAATTTATGAGACATCATATAAGTGGGTGTGGTCAGATTCAAACAGGAAGTTGACGAAAAGACATTTCTCTTGAGTATTTATTTTTTCCAATAAGGTTAAAAAATTGTCATGAATCATTTATTCCACATATTTACTGTTTGATTCATGTAAACATAAGATGCATCACTGTGACGAAATAAGCATAGCGTTTGATTAAATCGTGTACATAAGTGTATCCTATAATTTAATTATGATGTCACAAATGACCAAATAGGGCTTCAGGTAAATTGGGACAGTCCTAAAATGCATTAAATTGAGAGAGGGAAAATGAAGGGATAGAATGGATGCATGGAACTATGTTTAAATGATGCATGATGGGTTTTATGTGCATTAAATGGTGTTTTTACGAAACAGGGCAATAATGCAGAAAGGTTACTCAACTCCATTACTGAGTATGTAGAGATTTTTACTCAGAGTACTGTGTGCATATCATTTCTGAGATTGATGCTGAGATTGATGGTGTTTACCCCTACTACTACTACTACTACTGCTACTACTACTACTACTACTACTGCTACTGCTACTACTACTACTACTACTACTACTGCTACTACTACTACTTCTACCACTACTACCACCACTACTACTACCACTACTTCTGCTACTACTACTACTACTACTACCACTACTATTACTACTATTACTACTACTACTACTACTACTACTACTACTACTACTACTACTACTACTACTACTACTACTACTACTACTACTACTACTACTACTACTACTACTACTACTACTACTACTACTACTACTACTACTACTACTACTACTACCACTACTACTACTACTGCTACTACTACTACTACTACTACTACTACTACTACTACTACTACTACTACTACTACTACCACTACTACTGCTACTACTACTACTACTACTACTACTACTGCTACTACTACTACTGCTACTACTACTACTACCGCTACTACTACTACTGCTACTACTACTACTACTACTACCACTACTACCGCTACTACTACTACTACTACTACTACTACTACTACTGCTACTACTACTACTACTACTACTACTACTACTACAACTACTACTAGTACTACCACTACCACTACTACTGCTACTACTACTACTACTTCTGCTATTACTACTACTGCTACTACTAGTACTACCACCGCTACTACTACTACTACTACCATCACTAATACTACTACTACTACTACCACAACTACTACTACTACTACTACTACCACTACTACTACTACCAGTACTACTGCTACTACCACTACTACCACTACTACCACTACTAATAATGATAATTTATCAATTTGTATAGCGCTTTTTACAATGGTACATTGTCTCAAAGCATCTTTACAGAAATATCATTTTACATTTTACATTTACAAGCGACTTACTAATGAGA
>JAFFST010045941.1:35991-63564 GCA_022414735.1 Noturus placidus | reverse complement strand
AGGTCAAACAGTTCAAGGGGGCCGAATACTTTCGCAAGGTACTGTAGATAGGTAGATAGATAGATAGATAGATAGATAGATAGATAGATAGATAGATAGATAGATAGATAGATAGATAGATAGATAGATAGATAGATAGAGTAGATAGATAGATGGATGGATGGATGGATGGATGGATAGATAGATACAGTAGATGGATAGATAGATAGATAGATGGATGGATGGATGGATAGATAGATAGATACAGTGGATGGATGGATAGAGAGAGAAATAGAGATAGATAGATAGATAGATAGATAGATAGATAGATAGATAGATAGATAGATAGATAGATAGATAGAGTAGATAGATAGATATGGTTGGCTGTATGGATGGCTTGATGGATGGATAGATAGATACTGTAGATACAGTAGATAGATAGATAGATAGATAGATAGATAGATAGATAGATAGATAGATAGATAGATAGATACAGTGGATGGATGGATGGATGGATGGATAGATAGATAGATAGATAGATATTTATTGCTGGCTGTATGGATGCCTGGATAGATGGATAGATGGATAGATAGATAGATAGATAGATAGATAGATAGATAGATAGATAGATAGATATGGCTGGCTGAATGGATGGCTGGATAGATAGATAGATGGATGGATGGATGGATGGATGGATGGATGGATAGATAGATAGATAGATACAGTAGATAGATACAGTAGATAGATAGATGGATGGATGGATGGATGGATAGATAGATAGATAGATAGATAGATAGATAGATAGATAGATAGATAGATAGATAGATAGATAGATAGATAGATAGATATATTTAAGAACGTTGGGAGGTTATTAAAGACTTGGAAAAGTACGGACATTCAGAAAACATTTTGTAAATAACTATTTAAAGGTTTAATTAATTCATGGTTACAGTCGATGCCCTTTACTATAAACAAACAAACAAAACAAAACATTGAGCATTGGAAGTGTGGAATGTTAAATCATCAATCATAAAAGGGCCAGATTTTATTCCCTGACCAGAAAAAGAAGAGAAAACAGTTAAAAGAGAGGACATGCTATTGATAAGACAGCTTTGCGATTATAGTCTTTGTATTTCTGCTTGGTGTTTATAGTTCCATGCTTTTTTGTTTTCTTTAACTTGAAGTCTTGTGATTATTCTGTTTTGTGTCTCCTTCAAACCATTGCAGCTCTGGATTGAATTAATATTTTTCTCCATCATGAATCTGTCCTGCTTTTCAGTTTAAATGCTGTGGTGTGATCTATTTCACTGATTGGCTAGAGATGACGGAGATGGAGTGGCCACCTGACTCCTGCTGCTCCAATCAGTACGCAGGCTGCGCTCGCCACGCCCACTACACTGACCTGAGCGACCTCTACCAGGAGGTAAGCCTGGATGATGGCCAGCGGCTGTTTAGAGGAACGATCGCCTCAAGTGGGCTGAACCATAGCCTGGGGTAATTAGAGAACTTTCAGTAGCCTCGGGCTCTGAAAGCTCATTGTAAGGACGAGCCTCAGCCACTTTTGTCGATGGTGATTGTAATGCAGCAGGACTCGTGTTTGACTCGAAAGATAAGAGGGTCAAACGAGAAGAGGGTGGGAAGTGACTCTCCAAGTTGTGTGTGTGTGTGTAATTAGAATGAGATAACATGCAAACGTGAAGGGTGAAGACGTAAATTACGCGTCTAGAGCAGACGGATAAGAAGTTGAAGCTGAGCAAACACACATGCACACACACACACACACACACACACACACACCCTCTCATGAAGTTAGAGGGCTTGCTTCACTATGCAGCTTGAGATGTCTTTCACATCAGGTTGAAGATCAGTTCTCAAATATATTTCATGCTCAAAAAGAAGCGTCTAGATCTACAGTCAGGTCGTGTTCAACATTTCAGGCTTGATTACAATTTTACAAACAATGACCTTGTGTGTGGTGCATCGTGAGGGTTAGGGGTTCGAATCCTGTGTGCACGGAGTTTGCATGTCCTCACCGTGCTTCAACACTGGTTTCCTCCCAGTCCAAAGACATGCATTGTTGTTTGATTGGCATTTCCAAATTGTCTGTAGTGTGTGAATGTGTGTGATTATGCCCTGTGATGGGTTGGCACCCCGTCCAGGGTGTCCACCAGCTTGTGCCTTGAGTCCCCTGGGGTAGACTCCTAAGCGGTATGGATGGACCTTGTGTGCAGAAAGAACTAGACTATCCATCCATCCATCCATCTTCTACCGCTTACTCCTTTTCAGGGTCACGGGGAACCTGGAGCCTATCCCAGGGAGCATCGGGCACAAGGCGGGGTACACCCTGGACAGGGTGCCAGTCCATCGCAGGGCAAGAAGACTAATAGATATTAAATGAAGGCTGATAATGAACATTTGTACTAGTTGAAGAAGGTTGCCTAAAGTCTGCTTTAGACTACTAAACTTCTGGAATGCTGATCAGAAACACCGACTGGTGCGTAAATCTGTAAAAGTCGGACTTGATGGTAACTACGGAGGACATTTAGGTGAATTAGACTGCTATTAATGAATCCTTTTCATTTCCTGATCTGATGACAGATAGGGTTGACTCGGTCAGTCCAAATTAATTCAGCTGCACAACCTGAATAAACTGTTTCTATACTTCATATATGAGTACGTTATATACGTGTACGTGTGTATAAGCCAAACCAAACATTTAGTCATTTTTAACGTCCGACATTTGTTTTTAAGAACCGTTCACTGTCCAAAGAACCACTAAAGAACCCTTGTTTTTAAGTATGTTCTATTTTATTTTTTTAATTTGATTTTGAATGAGCTTCCAGCTGCAGGACTGGAGGACTGTCATTGTTGCAACAACTAACACACTTGACAAAAATGTCAAGGTTTATTTTGTCTTTGGTTGGCAGCGGTCGAGTTTGGACACAATTATGTCAGGCTGTATCTGTATTTGGATTCAGAACGGTGCTGGAGGTTGGTCAGGATGGCCTCGGACACAGTGTACTCGGACTGTGGTCTGGTCACATTCGAAATTCCACTCCCTTATTACACACAAGCCCACAATGTTTATTATTTATTTATTTATTTTATCTATTCTTTCAACGGGGGAAAAAAAAACACCCCATATACACAGTCACAGGTATCAGATATACATATTTACTACCTCTAAAGTATTCATGAAAGTGATCAAAAGAAATATACATGTTTAAAATAAAGAACATCCAGTCAGTACATTGTTCTCCATTAATATTGGCACCCTTGGTAAATATGAGCAAAGAAGGCTGTGAAAAAATGTCAATTGTTTAACCTTTTGATGTTTTGTTAAAAAAAAATGGATATCAAACAATTGCAAACACAACACAGGTTTATCCCAAAAAAATAAAACTTTGTTAAATATAGGTTTGCAACAATTATTGGCACCCTTTTAGTCAGTACTTTGTGCTACCTCCCTTTGCCAAGATAAGAGCTCTGAGTCTTCTCCTACATGGCGAGGGATCTGAGATCATTCCTCCATACAGAATCTCTTCACATTTCGAGGTCCACGCTGGTGTACTCTCCTCTTCACTTCACCCCACAGCTTTTCTATGGGGTTCAAGTCAGTTTTCTAGTCACACAAATATTAGATGGAGTTCCATGATAGAATAACAACGCTGACCCTCATGGTTTGAATATGCTTGTGTATCTATGTCTTGGCACATTTTCGAATGTATAGATGTTTAAAATGTTTTCAGTATGTGCCGACTGAGCTTAATACATTTTTACATAGTTTTATAATCATTACCCGAATTGTTCAGAAGAACAGCCATCTGTCTCATTACTGTTAAAACACATGTAGAAATACAGTAATTCAGAAGATTTTAAACATGTTTAAATATTCATTAATGGTGTCAGTAATTCAGCCAAATAAGATTTTGAGAGAAAATAGAATTGTTAAAAACTTTTCCTCAATGTTTTTAAATGTTCTTTAGGCGTGTCAGTTTTTTTCCTGACACATTGTTTTCAATTACCGTATTTTCGGCACTATAAGGCGTACCTAAAAGCCTTAAATTTTCTCAAAAATCGGCCGTGCGCCTAATAATCCGGTGCGCCTACAGTACGTACGCTTACCTCCGCCACGCCTCCGGTACGTATACTACCGGTATGCTGCAAAACAACATTTGTTGAATAAAGTTCAACTTAACTCACTGTTTTGCTTTCGTTACCTTTTTTTTTGTAGACTGTTGTCATGAAGTTGGAGGCAATAAGTAAGTGCAGGAGAACCGTCTTTATTTAAGAATAAAACAAACAAACAAGCACCTCTTAGCATCCCCGGCTAAGGCTAACCATACTGGCTTCGGCTAAGACTAACCATACTTCATTCGGCAAACAGACAGACCTTCAAACAAAGAACAATAACGCGCAATGTGCTCTTAGCCCAGAGGGGTTTAAATACTCAACATAATCAAACCAAACACAACACAGCTGGGATATCATCACCGAATCCAAAACAATTAGTCACGTGTCTAGAGTTAGTTCATGCTGGGGTGCCATCTGCTGGCCGAGGCGTAACAACCATGTTTTAGCATGTGCCTTATAACACGGTGCGCCTTGTGTATTGGTCAAGTACAGAAAGACCCAGTAATTGAGACTGCGCCGTATAATCCGGTGCACCTTATGGTGCAGAAAATACGGTACTAAATTTCTGTAAATTTTTCGGTAACTGATTTCAATATTTGACATGATTTTAGGGGTGTCAATAAATTTGCCACACGAAATTTTCAGAGAGAAAATATAGTCATTGAAAAGATTTTAAACATGTTTGCAATATTTTCAACATGGTGTCAAATATATTAACACATACGTTTTTGAGACAAAACACAATTATTAAATTAAAACATTTAAGACATTTTATTTTTTTAATATTTTGCATATATTCTTCCGAGGTTTCACATACATACATTTCTGAGAGGAAATACAATTATTAATACATTTTAAACATTTTTGCAATGCTTTAAACGCTGTTAATGGGTGTCAATAACATTACATCGTAAAACGTACAGAAAATACAACGATTTAAAAGAAACCTGACAATGACTTTTGTTGGGCATGGATGTGTAGTTTCTTCAAATGTGTGAGTATAAAACAAATAATAATTTGTAATATTTATTTGATGCACTCATTTTTGACTTTTAGCAAGAAGGGTGCCAATAGTTCTAATCGACAGACTAAAAGAGCTAAAGCTTGGCTTTTGAGCGTTATACAGCTCAGTCAGGTTCATAATACAAGTCAAGAGCAGATTTCACCTCCATCTTTTCCTCTTTACTGAGCTTTCTCTCTTTCTCTCCCTCTATTGTGAGGACGTGTGTCAGGCAGAAAGCACAAATCTCTCACTGCCAGGAAATAATGTACCTACCTTTCCACATTGCTCCATCTGCATTGGAAATATCTCTCTCTCTCTCTCTCTCACACACACACACACACACACACACACACACACAGTGTTGCATTTCTCACATATTACCGTGGCAGCTGCTGTGCTGACAGGCAATAGAAATGTGTGCTGTTTCTGGAGCAGCAAAACGCAACTGAACAAGAGCTTTGTATGTGTTTAGATGCAGATTGTGTTTGCATCAGTGCTCCTGAAGATGTTTTGTGAAATTATTTGGAAGTGTCTCAAGACATTAAACAGTCCATACAGGATTTCAGGTCTTTCGCAATGATGATTTGCTGGTAAACGAGACCTGTTAGCTGTATTCGCGTTCGACACAAGCGAATTGAAGAGGGCTTTGGCTGAATGCACGTTGATGTCGCGTGATGCATCTCGGCCCAAATCTGCGGAAAATCGGGGGTAATTTAGATTTTTTTTTAAAGCTCCTCTGAATATTGAGGAGTTTGTATCCTTGATTTTGTGTTCATTTCTGTGAGTGCAAATCGCTAAATCCTGGAACAACTGATTTAAATAATTATATAACTTTGAAGAGATCACAGAGAAACTAAAATGAACAGTATTGCAAAGAAACGTATCGTAATTAAATGATTGTAAAAGACATGTCGAGGTGAGTTTAACAGGTTTCATTCATTCATTAGTATAGCTGCTGTTATATAAACTAATCGTAATCTCTTCCTTTTTAAGGCTTTTGTTTAGAAATTTCTGGTCCAGAAATAGGCCCCGCCCCAAACAGCTGGAACAGATCTTTAATTCCGCCACTTTATCCTAAAGTTTTATGTTTAGGTGCTGTGCGGGATCACGTTTCTCGAGTTTCAGTCACATGACCTTTCCTTTCTTTCCTTTCATTCTCACGTCCTCACACTCAGAGAAAAAAAACCCATCTGATAACCCTTCAGCCTGCGTTAACGAAATTGGAAAAGTTATACATTTTCATTTCTTCATTTTTTTTTTACACCCCTTGAATGCACCTAGGACACATCCCCGATTAGCCTCATATTCACTTGGTGTATATGGTGTGTAGGTGTATAGGGTGCATGATGTATTTTAATTCCAGATTTCATTACTACAAGATTCAAAGGGGGTTAATACTTATGGTGAAGAGCACTTTGTACAAAAGAATGCCAATTGGGATTCAGCCGCAGAGAAAGAAAGTAGCATTAAAAACATATTCAAGTGTAATTCAAGCAGTGCTATTAAAGCTATTCTTACATTTACGGTAGCAGAGCTGCATGCAAGGTGCTAGCTTGCCATCGGGGGCAACTTAGGGTTCAGTGTCTTGCCCAAGGACACTTCGGCATGGGATCACCCGGGCCGGGATTCGAACCACCAACCCTACGATTAGTGGATTAGTGGACAACCCACTCTACCGACTGAGCCACAGCCGCCTACAGCCACTCTTACAAGTAGTATTTATCTTAAAATGTAATTACTTAAATATACCGTATTTTCCGCACTATAAGGCGCATTATTATAAGGCGCAGTCTCAATTACGGGGTCTATTTCTGTACTTGACCAATACATAAGGCGCACACGGTTGTTACGCCAACCAGTCGCACAACAGTTTTACAGATTTTGGACCTCAGTCCACACATAAGGCGCACCGGATTATTAGGCGCATGGCCGATTTTTGAGAAAATTTAAGGCGTTTGGTGCGCCTTATAGTGCGGAAAATACGGTAATATGAGTAAATTTTGAGTAGGTGCCTTTCCTGACAAAATTCAGTCACAGACATGGAGACATGAAAATGCCATGTTTTCTAAGTAAATGGCTCTCTTAATACCAGGTGCATTGTTTTAATTCACATTACAAGCAGCAGGGGGCACCTATTGTTACAAACCACCATTTTAAACTGCCATTTTTGTTCCAGGGTTGCGGACCCAAGATATACAGTTTCATCCGAGGCACGAAGCAACTGCAGGTCCTTCGTTTCCTGGGTGTGTCTATAGGAGTGGCGCAGATCCTGGCCATGACGCTGACCCTCACGCTGCTCTGGGCGCTCTACTACGACCACAAACCTCCCGATCCTACGCCACCTGATACAGTTACACACACACACAGTCTTGCCGAGGAGTCCCAAAAACCTGGACACGGGTACCTACGGACAGCCGACACCTGGGCTAATGGACACAGCCAGTTTGAAATGGAGCAGCTATCTTAGCAAAAAACGCTGTTAGATTTTTTCTCATGTATCTAAAACATATGGAGCTTCTTCTGTAGACTGGAACCGCAGCTACAAAGGGGATGAGGTAGCAGGCAATATACAGCACCTTATACATGGATAGACATTAGGATGCTGTAGAACACTCACAACATACCACTTAAAAGCTCGAAACACTCAGACTAAGTAACCAAAAACGATTCTGGAAGTGTACCTACAGAGCTATTCAGCCTTTCCCCACTAGAACCGTTGAGTTATAGAAGATTGGAGGAGGCTTCATGATTTTTATGTTCACATTTTTACCTGACATTTCGGGATTTAAAGGACTATAATCACTAGACGCACACATAAACTTGGGTCTTAACTGAATTTTAAGGGTGTATTAATGAATTCTCTGCTTTCTTTTGTTTTTTTTTTTTTGGATGTACCTCTACATGTCTTAATTCACTAGCACTGTGATGTAAATTATAGAAAGAACAGTTCTAGTTTTAGCCAATAAAATGTTACAGCAGTGGCTTTGCTATAAGAAAGGTTGAGCACAAGCTGTGCTTTTTAATCACGTAGCATGTACACTGAAGCATGTGTGTGAATTACAGTGCATTTAACAATCAGAATCAGGTCTTTTTAATCTTTTCTTTTTTTAAAGTGTGTTTGTTGAAACTGGGCTGAAATGTAGCTCATTACTTGTTTAAGGATATTTTACAGACTGAATTACCTGCAGCAGGATGTAATAGATATAGTGTGTTTTTAAGGACTGAAAAGTGTGCTATTATTGGATAATAATCAACATTGGGGTGGTAGCAGCCTAAAGCTTTTAAGGATTCCCCTCAGATGGACAAACTAAAGAACAGAAGCGTATTCTCCATTTTTTTGGTATGTCATGGGTAACAAATTGGGGTGACCAAGTACCACAGGCTTCCAATCACTTCCAGAACAGGCCTGGCATAAATTCTCTGGAAGTCTCTGGACTGGATTAATGGCCATCATTTTTCTAAAAGATAATTGTCCAACGATTGTTCCCATGGCATTTCAGAGCCACCAGTTTATCTTTTATCCCTTTTGCTGGGCAAACGTACAATGGTTATTAAGTTAATTCAGTTCCAACGACAGAAAAATGAATATGAATGCACAATAGTTCATTTATTAAAAGGTTTCATCAGTATACCGCTACAATTTGGGTGTCATTGTTTTGTCTAGTGAAAATACCGACTGGAAACCAGCTTTCCACAGCGGCTCCCTGACTCCTTCAAATTACATACAATTTCCCAGAAATTGATTTTTCTGAGAGCGAGCGAGCGAAAGGCCAGAGAATTCAGGGACAGAGGGTATGTCTCAACCAGCTTCCTAGTTCAGTAGGTAGTGCATCAGTATATCATGTACATGAGTTGGGGCACTGGTAAGGACCCTGGCTCACTACACTTTGGCGACATGACTACGTACTCGCATTGTAAAACGTCACCAACAATTAAAAACGTAAAAAATATTGAAGTTTTACATGACATGTAAATTTGTTAGCATAATCACATGTATTTCTATTATAATATGTCATGCAGGATTGTAGGCAAGCTAGTGTAATAAAAAAAAAATACTCATTAAACACTTAAACAAACCGTATATAGAAGATAGCAAGCGTAAGTAAGCATTTGAGAGCCATTGAAGTAATCATTGAGAGAACGATAACAAGATACTTACATTTGTAGATGAAGTTGGCTGAGAGTTCGTCCGCTGAGAGGCTTCAGAAAACATGACGTCACTTCCAGTAAGGAAGCATAGTGAGCATCGATGGTGCTCCCTGGTTTTTGCTGTGCATTGTGGGATTTTTTAGGGACTCGAACATCCAAGTACACTGGACGGATTTTGCAATTAAGACAGCCCTTAAAATGGCCGACTCCCTGATCAGTACCCTGACTACTGAACTATGGAGCTGATTGAGACACAGGGATCGAGAGCGAGTGACAAGACGTAGCGAGAGAGTGACAGAAAGCATAGGGTGAACTTTACAGTCGGCCTCTCGCTCGCTCTCTTCTGTTCATCCATCAGTTCAGTGTATCACTATAGTGCAGTAACACTTCAGTGTCCTTCACGCACTTCACCCCAGACTACATTAAAGTTTACCCCTGCTTAATAGGGGTAAAAATAATCACAGTTTTGCTCACTGCACTGTTTTGAACAGCGACTTTTCGATCAACCGTGTTGGGTTAAATGATTGTAAAAGACATGTCGAGGTGAGTTTAACAGGTTTCATTTGTTCATTAGTATAGCTGCTGTTATATAAACTAGCTGGCTAGCTGCTAAAGAGCTACTCTATTGATGACCTTCGTGATGACGCCAAAAAATCCCTGTAGACTTGCTTTAAAGTTGTAATAGAATAAAAAACAATGTCATTCGTTTAATAATATAATATAATAGAACATATTAAGTACATATTTTAATGTCACATTCACCATTTAGCTATTAGCATAGAGACTGCCAACAAAGTACTTTAAAATGAATGGGGGAGATGGGGTTGTAGGAGTGGTGGAGCTAAATGAGTTTTTGCAGGGTGGAATATCTGAGTGTGAGGTGAGTGTGTAATATTTCAGACATGGATGATACTACACTAGTGCTTGTTTGCCTCCCTGACTAATTTGTTATTAGCTAAATTAGCTTCAGTAGCACCAGTGCAAAAGTGAGGAAGTAGCCTACACCATTAGTTTTCAAAGTTGGGGGCCTCCAGTGGCGTCCGGGGGGCCTCAACAATTTGGTGTGAATAATAAATTCTCACACTCAGACAACCACACACACACACACACACACACACACACACACAATCAATACCTAATGTAATGTAATGTAAATATGTAAGATGTAATTATTAATAAAAAGGGGGATATATTCAGAAGTCTGTATTTATAATGTGTTTTAAAGACATCTTGCAAAAGGGGGGGCTCGGTTAAATGTAAATGCCATTTGGGGGCCTTACCCTGGAAAAGTTTGGGAACCACTGGCCTACACTACAGACAGGAAACTTGACTAATTGAGAAAATTTAAGGAAAAGTATATGATTTTAGTGAGCTTGCTAAATATTTCTATCTTATACACAGGTTTGTGTTACCTTTGCTTTGTTTTAACCTTGCTAAGAAGCATCCAGTGTAGCAGTTTGGAAATAATGCTGGAATTACTTGGCCTTGCTCTCATCATACGAGGGAGATGTGCTTGGCCGGAGGAGTGAAGACATTTTATGATTAAGACCACTATCTTCCGTTAAGACCTGCATTATTGGGCGGCTTGGGCGGTTGTGGCACAGGTGGTAGAGCGGGTTGTCCACTAATCGTAGCGTTGGCGGTTCGATTCCCAGCCTGTGTGACTCCACATACCGAAGTGTCCTTGGGCAAGACACTGAACCCCAAGTTGCTCCCGATGGCAAGTTAGTGCCTTGCATGGAAGCTCTGCTACCATTGGTGTGTGTGTGAGTGTGTGTGTGAATGGGTGAATGAGACACAGTGTAAAGCGCTTTGGATAAAAGCGCTATATAAGTGCACATTTACCATTTATTGAAATATTGTTGACAGAAAACAGAAGATCTCTATATGAGTCAGAGAAGTGTGTCTGAAATAAGAAGAAGTTTGGATGAAATGGTGACTCAGAGGAGAGCAGTCTTCCGCTCTTTCTTGTTTTTTTCCTTTCGCTGAGCAACATGAAGGAGTTGGTTTATGATGGAGACAAGCTTACAAAAGATATACTGTTCCCTCTCTTGTTACTGTCAACCCACAATCCTCATCAGACTATCCTCCTATTCATGGTGTGTGTGTGTGTGTGTGTGTGTGAGGGAGAGAGAGAGAGAGAGAGATTTGCCAAGAGTTATATTTAATCAGTTTTTGTGTGTGTGTAAAGGTTTTCAAGTCTTGTCAGTGTCCCCTTGTGTGACGGTGTGTACAGAAGGACAAAAATCCCATTTGTGTGTGTGTGTGTGTGACACACGTGTACTTGTGGCTTGAACTTGTACACCCTCCCTTCCCCTACCTCTTCCTGCAGTAAATCTGCGTACAGTAAAACTAACCCGTCCAGGAAATAAAAGCATTAACCTTTCACCTTGGAGTAAAAATAGCACCGCAAGCACTGGACAGCTGCAGCATGTACAAATCCTGCTTCAACTTCCACGAATTTTGTCCCCGTCATCTCTTTTCTCGTAAGTCTCAGTGTATCATATGATACAATCTCTTCACAAGCCTCTGAAAAAAACTAAAACATCCCAGTTACCTCCTCTCTGATGGAAAATATGCTAATCTGGGCCCCTGACTGCTGCCTGTGTTGGATCACTATAGTGGGTGTGTCCGTGTGCAGTCGTGCTGAATAAACACACTTCTTATCACAACAACGTGTTCTTGCCTTGCATTGCAACATACACCCCCCCCCCCCCCCCTTCTTGATACCTAGCATCTTTTAAATGAATCATTTTGTCCATGGGGTGGGGGTTACATGTTTTGCATACCTACAGTAAATATTCTATAGACAAGTAGTATTTGCATCCAGATTATTGCCAGTAGAATTCTTATAAGATAGATTACCTAATTTGATCTAGCTTGCTAGTGATCTTGGCTACCGGTTGTTAATTTAAGGTTAGATTTGATGTTACAGTAGGCACTGGAGAGTTGCAAAATACCCCTGGGTTCCAGACCAAGTGATGTTTCTTTCCAATCTTTAACGGTCCAGTTTCATTGAACACTGTAGCATCCAGTTTCCAGTTCTTGGCTGACAGGATGTAGTCTAGTGTTGTATTATGTTGTGTGTTCTGAGATCCTTTTCAGCTCACCATTCTCGTCCGATCTCTCTTCTCAACAAATTTCTGCTCACTGGATGTTTTCTGTTTTTCACACCATCAGCGTTGTCTAAAATATTCAAACCAGGTAGTTTGGCACTAACAGCCATGCTGTTATTCCTAAACATTCAGCACTATATAGGGTTTGGGAGTGGTAGATGATGACTTTTATTTGGGCTGGTTTTGATTGGCCATCACACAGACATAGCAACCCTGTGCTTACCTCATTATCTGAAAGTCACAAAGTGGACATGAGGTACAGGGGATTTCAATTAATGAGTTTAATATGTCCCTGGAAGAGAGGGACATATTTACTAAGTGGCCTGAGGACCTGTTTGACATCATTAAGGTGGGACAGGTTCCCTGGGGGATTAAATAGCAGGCTACTGTGAAGGATACAGTGAAGGACAGAGAGAAAAGCAGAACAAATATGAACTGCTTAAATTGAGGCCTTATCTAAGAAACTCTAAGAAGTCTGGGTTAAAATTATGATTGATACACCAATTAGCCATAACATGAAAACCACCGACAGGTGAAAACAATAACATTGATTAGTTCATTACAATGGCATTACAATGGGGTGGGATATATTATGCAGCAAGTGAACAGTCAGTTCTCTAAGTTGATGTTTTGGAAGGATCTGAGTGTCATTGACAAGTTGTTATGGCTAGTCGACTGGGTCAGAGAATCTCAAAACAGCAGGTCTTGTGGGGTGGTTAGTACCTACCAAAAGTGGTCCAAGAAAGGACATCTGCTGAATCGGCGACAGGGTCATGAGCGCATAAGGCTCATTGATACGCAAGGGGAGTAAAGGATAGCCCATCTGGTCCAATCCCACCTAAAAGCCACTGTAACAAAAGTGAATGCTGGCGATGACAGAAAGGTTTCAGAACACACAGTGCATCACAGCTTGCTGCATATGGGGCTGAATAGCAGTAGACTGACTCCTGCCAATCGCCAAAAGCACCTACAATGGTGAGCATCAGAACTGGACCAGAGAGCAGTGGACGAAGATGGCCGTGTCTAATAAATCATGCTTTCTTTTATATCACGTGGACAGCTGTGTGCGTGTGTGTTGCTTACCTGGGGAAGAGCTGGCACCAGGATGCACTATGGGAAGAAGGCAAGATGGAATGTTCTGCTGGGAAAGCTTGGGTTCTGGCATTCATGTGGATCATACTTTGACACGTACCACCGACGTAAACATTGTTGCAGGCCAAATACACCCCTTCATTTCAACAATATTCCCTAAAGCAGTGCTTCTCAATTATTTTCTGTTACGACCCCCCTGGTAAGAAGTAAACATTTCGTGCCCCCTCAACTCTCTGCCGCGACTATAAATAGTATCATTTGTCTATAAAATTGTTATAAGTACACCTCTGCATAACATTGCATCCTTATTAACATAAACATATTTCCTCGTCTTAGCTTTCGGGAGACTTACGTTTGTCTCATTATCTGCGTCTCTCCCCGCCTTTCTTTTCATCCCTGTTAAATATTTTTCCATGGGGTCTTTTAAGGGTTCACTGCACATGAAGGGTTCACTGCACTTCATATCTCCTGCCCTGTGCTGTGTGCTCTTGTTCCGTGCAAAAACTGCTACTTCCTGTGGAAAAAAAAGAATGTTCCCGTGGTCACATGCGGCCCCCCCTGGCATCGCTTCGCGCCCCCCCAGGTGGGCACGCCCCACTATTTGAGAAACACTGCCCTAATCTTTCAGCAGGATAATGCCACACTGCAAATATTGTTCAGGAATGGTCTTAGGAACATATCGAAGGTGTTGACTTAGCCTCCAAATCTGAAAAGAAATGAAGAAATAGTAGAAAAATAGTGCTCTTACAGATTATTTAGTACTCTAGTACTAAAATTCACAGAATTGCTGAACCTGAGAGAGAACAGTGTAATGTGGAAATCGATAACCTTGTGCTTTCGCTTCTTGAACTGCAAATTCACTCACAACTTCACAGTTTAGCAGTAAAATAGACGTACATAAGTGTTGCTATTTAGTTTTAATTATAAACCAGCACCATGCAAACGTTTTGTAATTTTATTTATTCTGTGTTTGATTTTTGATTATACAATTTATATCATTTAGTCCCTATGCCAATCATAAGTTGGGTATTGCTTGAATGTTAAATTTTGCTATCTGAAGATTTATCAAAGATTTAGAAGACAATTTGATGTCTGAAGAAGCTCTGCAAAGTAATTCTGTAATAAAATTTGGTCATATCCTGCTGACTCTAAATTGGATTCAGATAAATATTTTGCCATTATGGTGACCATGAAATAGCATGTTTGCCTCTGCCTGGGTTGGGAATTCGATTACTCCCTCCACTGTGTGGATTTTGCATGTTCTCCCCATGCTTTGGTCGTTTCCTCTGGGTACTCCGTTTTCCTAACAATGTCCAAAGACATGTGTTGTAGGCTGATTGGTGTCTCGAAATTGTCAGTAGTGTATGAATGGGTGTGTGAATGGGTCTGTGAGTATGTGTGATATTGTGCCCTGTGATGGGTTGGCACTCCATCCAAGGTGTCCCCCACCTTGTGCTGGGATAGGCTCTAGGCTCCCCGTTTAGGATAAACTGTGAAAATTGATGGATGGAAACCGTGAAACCTATTACTTTTTTAAGTAATAAGCTGCTTGTCATTGAACTTTACAGACGTGCTATGCTGAGAATGGTCCAAAACACAAGTAGGTATACATAGATAGATACACTTGTGCTTGAAAGTTTGTGAACACTTTAAAATTTTCTATATATCTGCATGAAACATCATCAGATTTTCACACAAGTCCTAAAAATAGACAAAGTAGACAAAGAGTTAGATGATTTCAATCAATGGGATGACAATCAGGTGTGAGAGAGCTCCCTATTTTATTTTAAGAACAAGTCTCTATCAAAGTGTAATCTTCACAACATATTTGTGGAAGTGAATTATGGCAAGATTTCTGAGGACCTCAGAAAAAGGATTGTTGATGCTCATCAGGCTGGAAAAGGTTATAAAACCGTCTGTAAAGCGTTTGGAGTCCACCAATCAGCAGTCAGATAGATTGTGTACAATTGAGGAAATTTAAGACCATTCTTACTCTCCCCTGGAGCAGTCGACCAACAAAGATCACTCCAAGAGCAAGACGTGTAATAATCTGAGGTCAACAAGGAATCCAGGGAAACTTACAAGGAGATAAAGGCCGCTCTCACATTGGCTAATATTAATTTTCTTGAGTCCACCATCAGGAGAACACTGAACAACAATGGTGTGCATGGCAAGTTTGCAAGGAGAAAACCACTCTTTTCCAAAAAGAACATTGCTGCCCGTCTGCAGTTTGCTAAAGGTCACGTAGACAAGGCAGAAGGAACAACATTTTGTGGATTGATGAGACCAAAATTTTAATTTTTGGTTTAAATCAGAAGGGATATATTTGGTGAAAAGAAAACACTGCATTCCAGCATAAGAACCTTATACCATCTGTGAAACATGGTGGTGGTTGTATCATGGTTTGGGCCTGTTTTGCTGCATATGGGCCAGGATGGCTTGCCATCATTGATGCCATCAATGAATTCTGAATTATACCAGAGATTTCTAAAGAAAAATATCAGGACATCTGTCCATGAACTGAATCTCAAGAGAAAGTTGGTCATGCAGGAAGACAATGACCCGAAGCACACAATCCGTTCTACCAAAGAATGGTTAAAGTCCTGATCTTAATCCAATAGAAATGTTGTGGAAGGACCTGAAGTAAACAAAAGTAAACCCACCAGCATCCCAGAGCTGAAGCTGTTCTGTACTGAGGAACAGCCAAAAATTCCTCCAAGCCGATGTGCAGAACTGATCAACAGGTACCAGAAACGTTTAGTTACAGTAACTGCTGCTCAAGAGGATCACACCAGATTCTGAAAGACTTCTCAGATTCTCATACTTTTGCCACTCACAGATAAGTAATATTAGATCATTTTCCTCAATAAATAAATGACAAAGTATAATATTTTTAGGATTTGTGAGAAAATTTTATGATGTTTTAGGTCATATTTATGCAAATTCTAAAGGGTTCACAGACTTTCAAGCACCACTGTAGAAGGATGGATGGATGGATGGATGGACCAATATTGAATCAATATGTGAAAAAAATGACACAAAACAGCCGTTTGTTATCTGTCTTTTAATGGAACAAAGATTTATTTCTATATATTCTTAGACACTGCACCGGACTAAACAATTGCATTGTTTTTTTTTGTTTTTTTTTTTTAAATAGCTTTTCAATATATTATATTGTCTATAACACAAGCGGGAACAAATATAAATGAATTCAAAGCCATCACCATTTGGGAAATTTCTGTTGATTCATGTTATTTCACAAACAGGATGTAAATGTCTTATCGGTATTAAAAAACAAAAATTCCCGGGAGTCTGAAATGAACACCATGGCTATCTCCATGATCACGTCTTCCTTGACCACATGCACCGCGTTTGTCCTCCACTTCCAAATTGAAAAGGAAAGACAAACGATACAGCTATAAAGTCCATCATCCTGTAACTCAAGGAAGCGAGCCTTCTTGGAAGAATACGATAAAATAAGGAACTCAGATAAATATATATTTACTACACCAAAGAACAAATTTACAACACAGGTGCACTAGCAAGTCTCTCATAGTTCTTTTTTTTTCTTTTTTCTTTTTTTAAATTCTCTTTTGTACAACTGAAATAACATTTACAATTTATAATCGACACCATCTGATTTTTAAAAATATGTATTTTTGTGATTCTATCCCCCCGTCGATATCCCCTTTAATACAAAGTGTATCTTTACAAAAAGAACCTTGTTGCATAAGTCACATGGTCAAGCAATAATGGAAGTGAATGCTGATGTGTGTATTTGTACGGTTTAGGCTATTTTAATAGACTCTGCACAAGAAAACACTCTGGCCTTAGTGAAAAGTGCAAGAATAAAATAATCTTTTCAAATTATATGCAAATTTCTTTCTAATTCGAGACAGAGACGGTACGTGGCGATGACTAATACATCTCTCTGACTCAGAGAAGCCATTATTCATACTTTCCCTTTGATATTCGACAGCGTGTGGGAGTCGTATGATTATAGCACTGATAAAATAATCTGGTGAGAAGCTCACGATGTAGGACACCGTCTTATTATTGGGCATGAATTTGTCACCACATGTATTTTATTCAGGGCTTGTGTTATGGCTAAGACTTGTTGAAGTAGTACTGGGTTCAGATGGAGGTGGAATTTGCTGCTCATGGTTGCTTTGATGGTTCATTCAGATGTACATTGAGAGGAACGGAAAGACAAACTCTCAATATAAAAACACATTTGGATACGGTGGCCATGTTGGTCCATATCCCTTATTCTTTAAAACATCATGCACAGTCTTGGGACACTGAAAGAAAAAAAAAACATTTAAAGTACATTCGGAACTTGACGGTAAGAATAAAATAAATATTTCCTACTAAGGGACAAGGGAATATCACGTGTGGTTTCAAAGAAGCATTTTACTGTCTGGTGATTCTCATCATGTATGAGACACACTGCGGTTCCCCCACTTCTTCTTCTTTTTTTTTTTTTTTTTAAATATGTGATCCATTAAACCCTTTTAGGCCAGGTCTTAAGGAATGGCAAAATTATTACAGTGAGTGAAAAAATCACGTTCAGTCTGCATGTGCACCGAATGGACTTTTGATCATTTTAGATGCTTAAAAAGGAAGTGACGTGTTCAGAAATAAAATATACAGACAACAAAAAAAAACCCTTATTGCTCATGCCAAACAAACTTGAAAGGACACAGACACACAAATGCAGAACATGCAAAAAAGGTTAGCCTTAAATGCACCCATACGCACAATCGCACAATCACACGCACATCCTTAAAAACCTCGATTTTTCTTGAAGTGTCAAATATCAAAAGGAGCTCTGTTTTAGTAGATCGCTCTAAAAGCACGGTAAATAGCCTTGAGTAAAACTAGGCCCCCAGAAAGACACCCGATACCTAATGAACACCCGAAAAAATACCCATATATGCACCGAATTTCTGTTGCATTTCACCTAATTTTGTCCACTATCAAGTTTAAGACGACAAATGTAAAGACACACAATACTTCAAAAATTGTAACAAGCATGGAAATTATGGTCATTATTTATGGTCCCTCTCTGTTGGTAAAACACTGGTAAACCCCAGTGCTCAGCATTATAAGCCCAGACGGCTCTCGAGTCCAATCGCAAAGAAGAGGGGCTGAAATAAAGGGTTCTGATTGTGGCCCTGGTTCTCTGCAGTGCCTCCTCCTATCCACCAGAGGATGCTCTCTCTCTCACCAATCCCCTTGTCCTCCAGCATCCGCTTGCTGAATGAAAGAGGAAAAAAATAAATGACCGGGCTGATTGTTCTTAATGTAGGTCTATAGAGCTGATACGCGGACAATGTTGCTCTGCAAGAAGTCAGGAGATCTGGCCAAGTCTCCGCCATCTGGTGTGTTGACGGGTGGAGTTGGCATGCTGATGACCGCTGCCGTGATGTAGGGATGCTGCTCCGAGTTCAACAGCACCGTCTCGTCGAACTTAGCGTTCAGACTGGAACGGCTGCAGACGGATACAGACAGAAAGAAAGAGTTCTAGTTGGTGTTATTGCATCATAAAATATAAAAGCCTAAAAGGATCCAGTAGTTCCCTGGGATAGGCTCCAGGTTCCCCGTGACCCTGAAAAGGATAAGCGTTATAGAAGATGGATGGATGGATGGATGGATGGATGGATCAAGTATGCAAATAAAATTTTTATATTTATCAAATCTGGAGTTTGTGAAGACTTTGTAAAAAAATTGTGGAAAGTTTACCATATCAGCACTCAAAAACTGCAGATGCTTTATGTTCCATCCATCCATTTTCTATACTGCGTATCCTACAGGATCGTGGGGAACCAGGAGCCTATCCCACGGAGCATGGGCCACAAGGCGGGGTACACCCTGGACAGGGTGCCAATCCATCGCAGAACACAATCACATACACATTCACACACACATTCATACACTATGGAGACTTTTGGACATGCCAAGCAGCCTACCCTGCATGTCTTTGGACTGAGGGAGGAAACCAGAGTACCTGGAGGAAACCCCCGCAGCACGTGGAGAACATGCAAACTCCACACATGGAGGGCAGAGTCGGGACTCATACCCCCAACCCTGGATGTGTGAGGCAAATGTGCTAAGCACTTAGCCACCTTGCGTCCTTGCTTTATATTCATATTAATAATATTTAAATGATCATCAGAATACATTTGTAATGTGTTGGTGATATAATATGAGATAGTGAGTCATGCCAATAAAGCTTCCCTGAATTGATTTGAACTGAGTTGATAGATAGATTGAGAGAAGAGAGAGGAAAAATACAACGAGAGAGAGAGAGAGAGAGAGAGAGATTCTCCCAGCTGTCAGTTGGACCACACAGGCGAGTTAGTGGGTGCCGCAGCTGGAGCTGTGCTGGATTCCAGCAGCATGAGTCAATATGGAAACACTTTTCCCACTCCTAAATACCATACACTCCTAAATACCACACACTCCTTTCACAAGTCAAAATACTAATACACGGTTTAGCATAGCTGCCAAGTAGCAATCGCCATAATCTAACATTGTGTCCATCCGCAAGTGTATGAGCCAGACGTTCACTTGCTGATGCAGGGTCTTATGCTAAAAACCTTTCCCTTGAGTGAGGAATGAAACACAACAAGACGTGCTGTAGGAAAATAATCAACGATGGAGTTACTGTTGCCACCCAAAAGTGTCCCAAAGTATTTTCTACTACGGACTTTCTAGTGCTAAAAGTTTAACATGTGAGTTACGCACTGCTATGATCATAATGGTGGAGGGAAGTCTCCATGGTTTGCAGTAGCTCAACGGTTAAGTCTCTGGGCTACTGATCAGAAGGTCGGGGGTTCAAGCCCCAGCACTGCCAAGCTGCCACTACTGGGCCGTTGAGCAAGTCCCTTAACCCTCTCTGCTTCAATGGCGCCATATCATGACTGACCCTGCACTCTGACCCCAACTTCCTAACAAGATATGCAAAGAAAAGAATTTCACTGTGCTGTAATGTATATGTGACAAATAAAGGCTTCTTCTACTTCAATAGAGCGCTGATGCACCCTTTCATGTGAACACATGGATTCTTAATGGGTGAAATGAAAACATAAGCTAGCTTGTATATTGATTTTCATGTAGTAGCCCTTCCATCCATGCCTATGCTAACATTAGCTAATTAATAACATCTGTTAGCTAGCTATTACTACTATAAATATAACTTCTGAAAAATAAGTTGATTAATTATGAAAAGTTGATTTGAAGTGATTTGCATTCCCTATTTGTCTTCAAATATACTGCAAGTTGTCAGCATGTTAGCATAAAATGTGTCACACAGCTATCACATGGTTGCAATGAGGAACGAAATGAACGTTTTAGTCATGTAAGTGTAGCATTAATGTTTCTGATGATTGTTCTTTAGCTTCTTACTGGTTCAGTATTCAGTTCTCAAAAAAAAAAAAAAAAAAAAAAAAATTAGAAAGAATTGTAAAGTTTCATCATCAACTTTGGAAGTGTAAAAGTAGTCAGTTGAATAATACAGCTTGGTTTACCAGTCGCCAAAACACAGGCTGAGCTGGTCAAACTGGGGGATTGTCTTTACCAGCCTGTAAGTGCTTGTGAGTGCTTTTTAAGAAAAACACAACAGTGAGGCAATTTGAAAACCTTCAAACATTTATTGATTGAATATATTCAAGTAATTAATAGGCTGGAAATGAATGAACCAGTGGGGAAAGATGATCTGCCAGTTTGGCCAGCTCAGCCTGTGTTTTGGCAGCTGGAGTTTTTCAACAGGGAAGCTCAGTATTATAATCTAAACACTCTAAATACCGGAACAGACTTCTGAATTTCTGACTCATCTCCATTCAGGTAATTATGTTGTAACTCCATGTCTCCGACGCTGTACTGCTCAAGGTCACAGCTGACTTGTTATTCATGTTGGTTGGCATAATGCGCAAATTACACGTACTTGTTGCTGATCGGTCTCTCTCTGATCTTGATGGTGCTGAGCTCCTGCACGCTGCCCCGGCGATTGGCAACCATGTTGGAGTTGGGCACGTTGAAGCTCTTGCGCTTGTTGCGGCGGGAGCAACAGGTCAGGCCATGAGGAGAGGAGGAGAGCGAAGAGGAGCGTGAGGTGGACGGCTTCACCATGGACACCTCCATGCAACTCGTCTCGTATGTATTCTCATCCACAAACTCGTGATTCTGAGAGATAGTTAAAAAAAAAAAAAAAAAAAAATCGTAAAGAAACTTGACTGTTTTTCTATACACTTATAACACATAATAGTCATTCTGTGGCTAGGGGTTGTATAGACTAGTTAAATAATACATTTACTAGTTGTCCCTGAATATTGGGAAACAAAACAGTAGCAAGACTAAAAAACATTTATATGAAATCCTTGCAGGGTGGACAAGAATTCTTTTGGTGCCATAGGATGCATGTCATTATCCAATCCCACTCAGCTAGTTTAGAGTTGCGCATGCCAGCTGACAGGGTCATACAGACTCGTTTTCGGACCCTATTGACAATACATGGTGGTTCAACTCCTGGATCATTATCACTCTGAAAATAACAGCACCCTTCATACAAGGAGTGTCAGTCTTTGAGGTATAAGGAGAGCTCTGTTGATGGACATGAGCTTCCATGCTGCGCTCTCTCAGCTTCAGAATCAGTGATTTCAGCCGTCTCCATGTCATCCACATGAGTGCATTTTAAAAATTGCTACAACTTTAAATATAATATGATGCGTATGATGTAATATGATTACACTATGTTTACACAGTGATTACACAGCTTTATTTTGCACATTTATTGCACTGAATTAATTTAATCGCTTTTCAACCTCAGACATGATCAGGTGTGGCTCCTGCTTGGTTGTAATGAAAATCTGCAGCCATACTAATCATTTCCTGATAAAAAAACCCCAAAACAAAACAGCCCTCTGTTCATCCATCCATCATGATCTCAACCAAGATAAAGCACATACTGGACATGAATGAATGAATGCTACACTTGCACTCTATATAAAGCTGAAGCTGAAGCACTACCCTCCAGGAGGCCATCCCCAGTAGTTTCTTTTTGATTCATTGTCGTACTCTGCACTGATTCTCTTCGTTGAAGTTGATGTCATGAAGAATTGAGACCAGTGTTGAATGTCATTTAATTTGATGTGAAGGAAATTGTAAGAAATGCTACAGTAGGTCATTTACAGAGTGTCCTCAGAGCTGATTTTATTGACAGCTGTTGCAAGTATGAGGAAAACTTTAGCAAATATTTGAAAACTATAAAACATCTTCATCTTCACTGAGTAACGTCACAACACAATCTACTCAATCCAACTACTGAACCAAGTGCAAATCTGCCCAGACAAAAACAAACCTCATCTTTAAAAAGAAACATCAAGCAGGCATGTCAGTAATCTGACCCGACCTAAATGGAGATCACAGAAAGTCCCTGAACTCTGATGAACTGCGACTTTGGCTGCTTCCCAAATCACTCTCCAATGCATCGGACCTACAGAGGAATTTTCCATTCCAGTGTCTCGAACAGTGGCCTAGATTGGGATGAGTGGGTCACAGTCGAGAGTATACAGTTTCCGTGTAATCAGACAGTTTGGAAGGCAGAGGTACACGCTAAGTGTCGTTTTTTTTTTGTTTTTTTTTTTTGGCAATACGTGCTAACAAGGTTTCTCTAGAGGAGTGTTCATTTACAGTTGCAGAGCGAAGCGCACTCAGACCTAAACAAACATACTCATGCACTGTGGTTTATTAATAAGAACCACAAGGCTTTTGATGGTATTTATAGAAACATGTCTGTCTGTTCAAAGGAAATCATATGTAGTAAGAATAAGTATTATAATTACTGGAGATGTAGAAATACATAGAGATGCTCGTCTAAGAACTTGGCTTGGGCCTAATGGAAAAATAAGAGTACTTTGTGAATAACTTCCAAAATATTGTGAGATTCATCCATCAGTCTAATAAGTATAATAGCAGAAGAAGAGAGGGACTGAAATGGGTAATAGTTAGCCATTTAGCTTGTCCACTCATCACAAAATAGAGACCAATACCAGAAGCCAATAATTCAGAAAAATGATAGTTTTTTTTTTTTTAATAAATCTGTTGTATTTGATCTTGGTTCTGCTTCTATAATTATTGGCTATATATAAGGAATAAAACACAGTTGGGTGTGCTGTTTTAAGAAAATAATCAACAACAGGATTGTGTTTGTGTGATCAGCCTAGCATGAAGCAGAGTTACTGTTACCAACAATAAAAGCACATCTCAAAGTGTTTTATTCGATTAATTAAATAATGACACCCCTGCTGAAAAAAAAAACAAAACAATAGAAACCATCACAGAAATTCTAATGGTTTCCACTACAAATAGTGGAACCATCAGCTAACCATTAAAACCATTATGATTACCATTATTGTGCATTAATGGTATCCACTAGACATAACATGCCACCAATAGAAGGCAAAAAATGACCAGTAGAGACCCACAGGGACCATTACATTTTCTATTAAAAACAATAAAATTCCCATTATAACCATTATAATGTCTATGAATGTTTCTATGAGTTAATTTTTTTCAGCATGAACATCATAATTGTTTTTTTTATCCATTTATAGTTACATAAACTGTTGAGGTACATCCATGAAATAAATTAGTTGTTGTTATTACTTATTCAATGTTTTTGTTTAATATTAGATTTAGATTATTTGAAATGTCCACCATGCTGAGTCCCTGTGAATTAACTGTTACTATAGAAATGATATCATAATGTATATAACAGTTAGTTCCGGTCCACTCAGCCTGCAGGCTCTTGTCTATGCCGAATCACAGTAATGCCGAAATTCAGCATAACTTCACTCTTGCTCGTGAGATATTGCTTAAATAATGAGTACATTAATATAACGCTGTGATTTCTCTTGCAGCCAGAACTATTATCAAAGCTGCTGTTATAGAAAATGAATCAACAACTTCTGACCAATCAGAGTTAAGAATTCAACAGTGCTGTGGTTGCGATAACCCCTGACCCCCCCCCTCCCCCACACACAACTCTTACCGTAGTCTTTTCCAGACAGTGTAGGAGGTGGTGATGCTGAATCTCAAACGTAGGATTAGTCTTGCAAACCAGCGCCTTCCCTGCCTCCTTCGATGCCTTATAGGAGAAACAAAACAATTCGACAGCTCATCAGGCAATCGGACCACACACAGACAGGAAATAGAGAGAAAAGACAAGAACATGGGAACAGTAAGGCCAGAGCTCTCACAACGCTCCAGAAACTTTTTGAAACGTTGTGACAACGTTAGTCCTAGTGCCACTGTGCCTGTCTCGTTCTCTCCAAGTGAGCACTTTGACAGATGCTCTCAGTTTAAAGGCAGCAGGCAGACAAGAAGTGCAGTGTATGTGTATGGTAGACCGGAGTCTCTAGAATAGATTGGTTTAGCCATATTAATATCTAGCCAGGGAATTTAAATTGTTTCCTGCAAATCTATGAATCACATACGAGGCTTGTTTCCACAACAGGAACCTATATAAGAGCTTTAGGAGGACTTTCACCAGAGAAACCCGAGTTCATTTTAGAGCCTGGGTCAAAGTTCCAGGAAAGTACTTTGGGTCCTGCTCCAGAGTTGGTCGGAATGATTGGTTTAGAGCTTGCAATACGGAGCATTGCTGATTGTTCAAACAAAAGACTTTCAGTTCAGTCTTTCCAGAATTGAAATGTCTTAATTGCACATATCCCAGTCAGCGGTTCTAGCACTTAATGTCTGGTTACCACCAAAAGTAAATAAAAAAATTATAATTGTATCACTGGCATCATTGTCATCGGTTCTCTCCACTGATCTCTGTTCATGCTAACCAGAGGTGGGTAGAGTAGCCAAAAAATATTACTTAAATGCAAGTAAAACTACTTGTAAATATAATTTCTCACGTAACAGTTGAAAGTAATAATGTAAATACTGAAGTCATAAAATATCCAATGACAAGACTACTCAAGAAGTTACTTCGGATCTGATTAAAATGAAGGGAAAATCCTGAATCTCAGACTACATGTATCACACCTCTCCTTGAAAGTCTGTCTGTTCTGTTTATATGATATAAAACGTGGGTTCAAGATGAAGCAGCATAACCCAGTCCTGTGATGAGTACAATAACACACAACCTGTCATTTTCAACACAAAATATCTCTCTCTCTCTCTCTCTCTCTCTCTCTCATGCATTTTCCCAACAGTTGACAGTCTTTATTATCACATGTTAACAGATCAAGAACAGACCATGAAACCGAACAGAAGAGAAGTGTGTGTAGTGAGAGAGAGTGTGTGTTGTACATGTTAGTACAGTATATTTGCATGTGTGCATGTACATGTGCGTGCGAGTGTGCATATGTGTGTGTGTGTGTGTGTGTGTGTCCTGCCTCTGTCGACATGCTCGTTTCTTCCCCCTCTTCAGCCATTATCTTCCAGGTCTGAGCCGTTAAAAACGTGAGCGGCTGTTACGGATGCCTTCAGACCACTGCAGTGTATCACGAGGCTCGCGATCTCATTGTACGTGATATAAACTAATGATTAAATCCAAGTATATTCATTAATATTTAACAGTAACGGAGGAACGGCACGGAATGTAGCGAAGTAAACGTATTTGCGTGAGAGTATAAGAATTGGCAGTTAAACCTACTCTTGAAAGTACATTTTTTTATGCTAACACTGGTGGGGAAATAATCAGGAGACATTCCTGACATGCTTCTTGAACCGTTGTGTATATGTGAAGTAACATCATGTCTATGAAGGAACATTTTGATGATTACTGAAAGCTGTGCTACACGGTAATCGCTCCCACAGTGAGTATTGGCATGTTTCCAGAGATGTTCCCAGAACATTCCAGAATTCCTTTCCGCATTTTTTCTCCCCAATTTGGGCACCTATTGGTTATATTCCCACCCACCAGTCAGCTCTCCCTTATCAAACGACAGCTAACAACCGGGGAGGGTGAAGGAACGCGTGCTTCTTCCAAAACATGCAAAGCCAAATATAAGTTTTTCTTTCTTGACTATTGGAAATGAATGGATGTGACATCGTACAGATTTGAGCTCTCAATCTCCAGACAATAGAGCAAAGGCTTTTCTGTTGAGAACTACACAGTGCTGTAAGTTCTTGGTTGCTTTTTCATCATATTGCAAGGTCCATTTATATTACATGACAGCAAATGTACAGCAACACAGCAAATGTAGAAAGTTACACTGAAGTTGTTGTCTCCTTCCATCCATCCATTATCTGGACCACGTTTCCTACACATGGTTGCAGGGAATTATGGAGCCTTTCCTAAGGAACTCGGGGAACAAGGCATGGGACACCCTGGAGAGGATGGCCAGCCCATCTCAAGGCACAAGCGCACACACATTCACACACTATGGACAATTTGGAAATGCTAATCAGCCAACAGCGCATGTCTTTAGACTGGGGGAGGAAACCGGAGCAACAGGAGGAATCCCCGAAAGCACATGGAAAACATGCAAACTCCACGCACACAGGGCAGAGGTGGGATTCAAACCCCCAACCCTAGAGGTGCAAGGAAAACGTGCTACACACTAAGCCATCATGCCCCCATGTGGTTCTTTATTGATACATACTGTAGCTTTTTGAACCAGATTTCATGCTTTTTTCTTCATTTTATTTCTGCTTTTGTTAAAAAGAACAGCAGACAAGTTGTTAAGTGAGGTAAGTTTTTTTGTTTTTATTTATGTTCCTGAGAAACATTTGACCAATAAGCAATGTTTAGTATGGCAAGCTCCATATACGTCCTGCTCCACAGAAACAATTACTAAAAAGGAACCTGGAATTATAACTCAGTAACTAAAATCAACTGTAAAATCTCTGAACATGTTTCTGAGCTCCATAAAATGTTTCCCGCAGTTGAAGTGTGCTTTATGATGACTACTTAAACTCAAGTGTCTGCTGCATTTAAACCTTGAGCATCACTGTCCCCATTTTAAACCCACTGGTTCATAAAGGCACAGACAATGCACGATGCAATCCAAAGACCACAGCTGGAGTGGTTACTGTGTGTGCAAACATCCGCACAGACACCAAGTCAACACTCCTCATGGCCTC
>JAFFST010045941.1:24101-35971 GCA_022414735.1 Noturus placidus | reverse complement strand
CCCCCCCCCCCCAAACCCCCCACTGTTCGATGCGGGCAATTCATCAACATGCAGCTCAGACATTCTCATTCCTCCATGGGATGGAAATCCAAGATGCATTCAGATGATGTCATGAGGAAGAAAAGAGAACACAGGCCTGTTCAGGCGGTCGTGGAAAATCACTTGAAAATACTTGTTAAAAGATGCATGTAGAACAGACAGGTAAGTAGGCGAAGGTGCAGGTGGGTAAAGATGAGATGGAGAAAAATGGAGGAGAAGAAAATGGAAAGAAGAGGGGTCATGATAAAGGACTGAGGGCTCTACTGGTACCAAAGCAGATCCCATGAACAGTCGCCAGGAAATGTGCCGTCATCCTGGTGTCTTCAAGTGATGACATGAGACTCAAAGGTGCAAAGGAATGAGAAAAAGACAGAATAATGATGTGAAACAGAAATGGGGATATAAGAGAGAAGGAAGAACAAAAGAGACAGCAAGAGGGAAAAACAAGAAAGAGCATGGTAGTGAAAGAGAGAGAGAGTTATTAGAGAGACACCATGATAGAAAGCCCTCGAATGAAGGCATCTCTGGCCCCATGGTGGAGAGGTGAAAGATCAGGGGTCAGAAGGTGTGCATGCACCGGCACCATCATCAGCCCATCATGGCACAGCATGGCTCCCGCGGTTTCCATGGTTACCTCCTCCTCGGCGTTGACCAGCAGCCCATTGCGTTTGTACTGCAAATAAGCGTTAGCACCCCAGCTCTTCGTGGCGCGAATTCTAGCAAGCCTGGTTTTCTGTTCGGACAAACACATACGGGTGTGCATTTTAGCCTAACACTCGGTGCTCGCATGTCACCTGAGTGTGTGTTTATGCGAGTGTGTGACCCTCAAAATAATTCTATGTGAGGTATGAATGGTGGAATTTTCATCATAAGGACCATATAAATCCCCCCCCGTGCTTAACAGTAAAAACAGATTGTTGTTTTAGAGCTCATTTGTCTCTCTGTGTACGTGTGCTTGCATAAAATGTGTGTGTGTGTGTGTGTGTGTGTGTGCTCAGAGCAGGGATAAAGATATCGGCCTGTGTGTCTCTTGTGGCTTAGCTGGACTCACACAGGCAAGTGAAGGGCAGCAGGACGTGCAGGACGAACATGATTGTGTATTCTGCTGCAGCTCTGCATACAGATCACCCCCAGAGGACTGCACTTCCTGTATACTCCTGCTCCTTCCTCGACATCTCTATTCTCCTGTAGAGCTGACTACTCTCTCTACACCTGATGACCTCTCTGTCTCTCTATCTCTCTCTATCTGTCACTCTCTAAGCTGTCTGTCTTTTATCTGTATTGCACGTTCTGACCAGCATTCTGAATCTGACTCTATCTAAAAATTCTAAGCATGTCCTTTGATGGATTATGTTGTAGAGACTTGACGCATAAGCACAAGCCAAAATCATGTATGTCTCTGGTTCTCAAAGCGCGCTCATGAGCAATAGCCAAATTGTAAATGATTTTATTAACATTTCTGGACAACATGGATATCCAGGCTTCATAAGGACTTTGTGGCAAGTCTCATAAACCTACATAAACATCTATAAAGGAACCCAGGCTTTCATGATGTACTTGCATGTTATCTAAAAATGTATTCCATTTTGGGGTTAAACATCACTCACGGGCAGTGCTCATAGGACTATATGACATGTACATTAGCCCTTTATGACAAGCTTCATAAACCTACGGAAACATTCAGAGAGAAACTACAGGGGTTCAAGACATAAAATCAAACTGTGCATGACATTATTAATGTTTTTGGTAATATTATAACTAGGATGATATACATAAGGACATGTACATAAGCCCTTTATGACAACCTTCATAAACCTATAGAAACATTCAGAAAGGAAGTGCAGGGGTTAATGACAAAATGGCATTTAGGTCATGAGGTTATTCACATTTTAATTCATTGGGATAATGTACATAAATCCTTTATAACAACTGACATAAACGTACATAAATATTTAGCAAGGAACAACAGGGGTTGCCAAGTTGTCCATGCAGTTTCTATAAACTTTAAAAGTTTTGGTAAGGCTTTACTCAGGGGCAGCCCTTTATGGCAACATTCACAAACCTACATAAATATTTAGAAAGGAACCCAGAGGTTTATGATGTATAAGCAAGTTGCCCACAAACATATACATTTCTTTTTTTGATAATTCTTAACTCACAGGTGGGCTACATGACACCTAAACAATCCTTTTATAACAGCTGCCATAAACCTACATAAAATATTAAAAAGGAACTGCAGGGGTTCCAGATGTACAGCCAAATTGATCAGGAAGTTTATTGATGTTTTTGGTAACACTTAAGGCAAGGGTGATTTTTATAGGGCTACATGACATGTACATAATCGCTTTATGAAAAGTTTCATAAACCTTCATAAACGTGTCGAAAATAAATGCAGGGGTTCAATACATATAACCAAGTTGTCCAAGAATTGATTACGATTTTTGTTAATACTTTACTCAGAGGCAGTGTTCATAGTGCTCCATAAGCCCTTTATGACAATGTTCATAAACGTACATAAATATTTAGAGAGGAACTGCAGGGGTTCAAGACATAAAGTCAAGTTGACTATTAAGTTATTAACATTTTTAAAACACCTTAATCAGAGGCGGTATTCACAGGGCTATATGAATCCTACATATGGTAAGTCCTTTATGACAACTGTCATACATGTACATAAACTTTTAAAAAGGAACTACAGGTGTTCAAGGCGTAAACCAAATTCTCCCTACAATTTTTAATAACATTACTGTACTCATGAGCGGCGTTCATAGGGCTACATAAGCCCACTATGACAACTGCCATAAACCTGCATGAACATTTAGAAATGAAAGCTCCAACAGGCATCAGCTGTTATAAAGCTTGTGGTCATCAATTGTGACATAACGACTGGAATTTCCTATTTATTTTTAAAACACAGCACATAGTAAAAAAAAGATATTATGTCACCTTGCTAAAACGACAGAGGATTTTTTTATGACAGCTAACCTCCTGTTGGAGTTGTATAGTATATGTAACAGTCGTGCTTCTAGCTCTACTTCTAATTCATGCTCACTTGAGCTGGAGGAGTTTAAAATGACGTCGTGTTAAAATATTATTCAATTCCTAAAGCTTAAAAACTTAAATATAAATGATGCCAACTTGTATAAAACCAGGAAAGTGCTGTTTTTTAATGCAAATGGTTTTAAATATTGTAACACGGTGTTTTGTTTGGATTCGGTAGATGGAAAGTTGAGGAATAAATGCTATTATATAAATATGATTTGCCTAATTTGAAAAATATTTGAATAGTATTGGATTATACTTGTAATTTTTATTATTATTATTTTCCCCTACATCTGCATATTTGTGTTCCATATTGCATGTATGTATTTGTACATGAACAAAACAGTGGGGGAAATCGGTTATTCACATGAAATTTTCACCTGAGTTAACTCAAGAAGTCCACACATATAAAGAATTCACAACATTAAAGTCCATAAATGAAGTTATGTTTAATAAACCGTAATGACACAGGAAAAAAAGTATTGAACACGCTAACTGAAGTTTATTTAATACTTATTGAAGCCTTTGTTTGTAATGACAGCTTCAAGAAATGAATGGGCCGAAGTCTTCAGGTGTGAATTTGGCCCATTCCTCTAAACATATTGTCTTTAAATCTTGTCCAATTAGATTCAAGTCATGTGACTGACTGGACCATTCTAACACCTTAGAGTTTAGAGTTTCCTTAGCTTTATGTTTTGTATTTATTACACAACTTTATTTATGGACTATAAATTGTGAATTGTGTTGTGAATTCTTTATGTGTGTGGATTTCTTGAGTTAATACTGATGTCTGGTGAAAATTTCCTGTGAATAACTTTATTGAAAATATATTTACGTTCAGTACTTATTTCCCCCTGTATATGCTGAAATTGATGTGCTGTAGATAAATCTCTGTGGACTCTGTAGCTGATTGCAGCTCCTTTAACAGATCACTGTTGTTGATCCTAGAGGGTCAAGTGCATGTATGTGTGTGTGTGTGTGTGTGTGTGTGTGTGTGTGTGTGTGTACCTTTTGGGCACGGCGTTTCTCTGCACGCTGACTCTGATGGTAGATGCGGCTGAAGTTAGACACGATGACAGGCACAGGCAGAGCGATCACTAACACGCCACTCAGGGAGCAGACGGAGCCAAAAATCTTGCCCATGATTGTCTTCGGGACCATGTCACCATACCTGAGGCAGAAGAAGAGACAGATTCATCACACACGTTTCCTATTATTCTGCATCAGTTGCGAGCAATGAGGCTTTCTCATGCTTTGTACCCCAAGCGTTGGCAGCACAAATTCGGTTATGAGTGATGCCAAAACAATGAGACAAGATGGAAATGTGAAATCTGGATTACAGAGAGATTTCCCACAGCAAATACAGTCTCACAAACATTCAGAGTAAACTACGAAAAGCCCTGTAATTACATCCAGGTTTTAATAATGCAGCTTTTCAATGGTAAACATGAAGATCAGAACACTGCAATAAAATATTCTGCCTTTTTACCAGCCATGATTTAATAACAGGCAGATAAAGGGTTTAAGTGATACATTTATTTATTTATTTTTAAAACACAGCACATAGTAAAAAAAGTATTTTTTAAGAAAGCAATACAACACTTGCATTTACATTTACATTTTTTCACTTAGCAGACGCTTTTATCCAAAGCGACTTACAAATGAGAGATACAAGCAAAGTGATATCAAGCAGAGAACAATACAAGTAGTGCTACTATACAAGATCTATTCATTGAGTACCAGAAGAAGCAAAGTGCGCAGAGTAGAGGTGTAAGTGCAAATTTTTTTTTTATGAGTTGGTTAGGTGTTGACGGAAGCGGTGGGTCTTTAGCTGTTTTTTGAAGATGGTGAGTGAATCTGCAGTCCGGATTGAGGTTGGCAGTTCATTCCACCACTGAGGAACAGTTAGTGTGAAGGTTCTGGAAAGGGACCTTGTGCCGCGCTGAGTAGGAACTACTAAACGTCGGTCGCTAATCGATCACAGATTGCGTTTGGGAACGTAAACTTTCAGGAGAGAGTTGAGGTAGGAGGCTGTTGTTCCAGACAAGGTCTTGTACGTGAACATCAAGGCCTTGAATTTGATGCGGGCGACTACATGAAGCCAGTGGAAGGAGATGAAGAGGGGTGTGACATGGGTTCTCTTGGGCTGGTTGAAGACCAGGCGTGCTGCAGCATTCTGAATCATCTGCAGGGGTCTGATGGAGCTGGCTGGGAGGTCCGAGAGTAAAGAGTTGCAGTAGTCCAGTTTTGAGATAACAAGAGCCTGGACTAGTATCTGTGTGGCCTGTTCGGTGAGGTAAGGTCGGATTTTCTTGATGTTGAACAGGATGAATCTACAGGACCGAAAAGTTGTTGAGATGTGGTCTGTAAAGGTCAAACTATCATCAATAGTCACCCCAAGGTTCCTGGCCATCCTGGTTGGTTTGAGTGTGGTTTCGCCGAGCTCTACAGTGAGGTTGTGGTTGATGAGCTTAAGGTGGTGTTCCCTCATCCAGGCATTTATTTAACAAAAATCTGTGTTCGGTTTAGGTCTCTTTTGTAATTTTGGGGTCTTTAATTTCGAATGCAACCATTTTACTAAACATGTTTATTTCGTACTGTTATTCTTGAACTTATTGTTTAAAATAGTTATCTGTGCTTGGGTTGCTTAACTGTGTGGATTAATGTTACTTAATGGTGCTGCTGAATTCTCAATTCTGATTGGTTAGAAGCTGTTGGTTAATTTTCTATAACAGCAGCCCTAACAATAGTGCTGGCTGTAATTCAAATCACAGGTTTATAATTAATATAAGCATCTGCACATCACGTCACCTAATAGTCCTTGGCTCTCTGAAGCTCTTCGTAACAAGTGGACCAAGCTAAGGGCAGCCGAAAGGAAATGGTGTAAATCAAATGATCTGACTGACCTAGCCATTTACCCAACACTTCTCTCCTCTTTTTCCTATACTATCTCTAAGACTAAAGCTGCATACGACCAGGAGAAGATTGGCAGCCCTCTCAACACCCGTACTCTCTTCACAACCTTTTCCTCTCTTCTCTGTCAACCTCCTACCCCTTCCATGACTTCTCTCACTGCAGATGACTTCGCCACTTTCTTTTCCAACAAGATTACATCAATCAGGAAGCAGTTCTCCACCCCAGACACCCAGAGACAGGCTCCTCCTCCATGCAACTCTCAAGTCTCCACCTTCTTACCTTCACCTCTCTAGCCATCCAACAAACTGTCCTTTAGACCCTATCCATTCTCAGCTTCTTCAGTCCATCTCTACCATGCTACTACCTGCACACACACATCTTTAACACATCCCTCCCTACTGGCAGATCCTCTACCTCATAATAAGCAAGCCCGGGTTACTGGACTGCTTAATAAACAACACTTAACCCTGCTGCTGTTGACAACTACAGACCTGTTTCCCTCCTCCCTTTTCTGTCCAAAACCCTGGAAAGAGCTGTTTTTAATTTACTCCCCACTTTTCTCACATAGAACACCTGGACTCCAAGCAGTCTGACTTCAAAAGCAGTCAATCCACAGAGCCTGTTCTTCTTTCTGTCACAGAAGCCTTACAACTAACAAGATCAACATCAAGATCATCTGTCCTCATCTTACTCGACGTCTCTGCTGCCATCAGAGTCACTGACGACACTGTGCATCATCAGATCCAGTCAACTCTCTCTAGCCTAAGCATCACTGGAACGGCTCTGAACTGGATAGAATCCTATCTCTCAGGCAGATCCTCCAAGGTATCATGGAGGGGTATCCGAAACTCAGCAACTCTCAACTGGGGTTCCCCAGGGGTCCGTACTGGGTCCACTGCTCTTTTCTATTTATACTAGATCTCCGGGGCCTGTGATTGAGTCTCATGTCTTCTCATATCACTTCTATGCTGATGACACCCAGCTCCATTTGTCCTTCCAGCCTGAAGATCCATTCGTCTCAGCACACATCTCTACCTGCCTGTCTGACATCTCAAACTGGATGAGGGAACGCCACCTTAAGCTCGACTTGGCAAAAACGAAGCTTCTCGTCATCCCTACTCATCCACCACAACCTCATTATACAGCTTGGCTCATAACTCAAAAACCAACCAGGACAGCGAGGAACATTGGGGTAACTTTCAATGACAACCTGACCTTTACAGACCACATTTCAACAACTGCATGATCCTGTAGATTCATTCTGTACAACATCAAGAAAATCAGACTCTATCTCACTGAACAGGCTACACAGCTACTAGTCCAGGCTCTTTTTATCTAAAAACTGGACTACTGCAATGCACTACTCCCGGGCCTCCCAGCCAGCTCCATCAATCCCCTTCAGATGATTCAGAATGCAACAGCATGCCTTGATTTCAACCAGCCCAAGAGAACCCATGTCACACCCCTCTTCGCCTCCCTCCACTGGCCTCCGTTAGTCGCACACATGAAATTCAAGGCCTGTGATGCTCACGTACAAGAACTTGTCTGCAACAGCACCTCCGAAACTTAACACTCTTCTTGAGGTTTATGTTCCCTCATGCAACCAGTGTTCAGTTAATGACTGTTGCCTGGTAGTGCCTTAATTAACCCTTAACTTGTCCCCAACACCCCCTTCCTCCCACACCGTACAAAAGCCAAAAAACCAAACAAAAAAAAACCTCTGTGCATTTTCCTTTTCTAGAACTCAATTAAAATCTTGTATGGTAGCACTACTTGTATTGTTCTCCGCTTTGCTTGTATTTCCTAATTTTTAAGTTGCTTTGGGTAAAAGCGTCTACTAAATGAATAAATGTAAAAATGTAAATGCAATTACCTTCAAGAGAGAGAAAAAAGGAGTGGTTGGTGCTTGTAGCTGCTGTATCATAAGTATTAACACTTGTTTTTTCGACGTTCCACAACATTAAATCTAAGTATAAATGGATAAAAGGTCATTGTTTAATTGACAATATTTGCAATTGTTGCAAATACCTTAGGAATGTGCTGTTATTGAAATTGAGCAACTTTGGAGTAGTAAATGTAAATCTGTGCTGCATTTAGCCACACCACTGTCATTGATTATTTTCCTATAGCAGCATCTCCCAGAAAGTGTTTTATTCCTTATTTTGAGGTGTACGTCAAATTTTAAACAGCTGGCGAAGATCAATGAAACGATTATACAATACTGCATATTGTATTCTATGCTACTCTATTGAATTCCCCATTGCAGAGGCGCCATTCTTGAAATTAAGGGGTCACCCTTAAAGAAATAGGGTCAATCTAAATCTCTTCATTTTGTCCCGCTGTAGAAACCCTAAAAAAGTCAAAATTTCCAAGTAGCACATACATATATATATATATATATATATATATATATATATATATACACACACACACACACACACACACACACACACACACACACACACACACACACACAAACTAAGTGTGAAAGAGTGTATGTAACTCAGATTTACATGATACAGAACTCATTGGATTAAATGCACTGTTTGGTATTTTGACCAACTCTTGAGTATTAGGAACAAACTAGAGTGAGCACAAAGCCAATACAGTGATATTATGTGCACATTACTTTTGCACCAGTGAACAAATGAGATATTCTGCAAATGCTCACTTGTCCTATTTATAATTACCTTTGCTGTGCTCTTGTCCCCCTTTTGCCAGGCCATGTGTAAAACTTATTTTGTCAGGTTAATTAATATATTTTGAGTGCATAATTCCAGTAGGAGGCAGAAGAGAGCTACAGAGTGGGAGTTGTACATAATGCTTTCTGTCCTGCTGTTTGTTAGGGGTGATGACTCTTAATCTGCTTCCAGGCTTTGTTCATCTGGAAGGTCTCTAGTTTTGATCCATCAATTGACAAAATAGAAAAATAACATAGAAAAAAATGTGGGCATTTTTAAAATAGATTGTGACCTACTTCCCCCCCACTAAATTCTCTTATCAAATAAAAGCCTTTCATTCATAATTAGGCACTGCAGTGCTGAGTGTTCACACATCCTGCATGAAGAAGCTTGAATTGTTTCCATAATGTGTAGAGCATATCGCCATGGAAACGCAATGTACTTGTACATCATTGATCCCTTACACGCAGACACACTGCTTCTGTCATACAATCAAGAAGCCACCAGAGCAACAATTCAGAAGCTCTGTAGGAAGATGTCAGTGTTGCTTGTCTATGTCCTTCTCTTCTGAAAACGTTCAAGTCTGGAACTTGTCTGAGAACTGGCTGATGTATTGTGGCTTCCCGTGGAAGAGCTCAAGAAGAGACTGCCGTTTATAGCATGGTTTAGAAGCATGTGAAACTGAGAAAACAGCAAAGCATCTCTTTACTCTCAACAGAATTTACATTTATTCTTATCTCATCTCATTTGCACAGCTTTTTTTCCTGCCAAAAACAGTTATGAAAATCTAGTTAAATTATTTTTTCTAAAAGAAGCTTAAAGCACTATTCAGGAACATGATATTCACTGTAATGAGCAGAGATGATGAGTAAGGAATAACACACTTTGGACTGTGCTATTATATGAAAATAATCCATACTGAAGTGTAAAGAGGATTATTTTTGTTCAACAGCATAAGTTGAAGTGTTGTATTCGTCTTACAGTAGGGGAAATAAGTATTGAACGCGTCAACATTTTGTCAGTAAATATTTTTCCAATAAGGATAGTCACAATTTTCACCAGACATCAGTTTTAACTCAGGAAATCCGGAGATATAAAGAATTCACAACATTAAAGTCCATAAATGAAGTTATGAGTAATAAAGCAGAATGACACAGGAAAAAAGTATTGAACACGTTAACTGAAATTTATTTAATACTTAGTGGAGAAGACTTTGTTAATAATGGCAGCTTCAAAGACACTTCCTGTATGAAGAAATCGGTATTCAGGTGTGATTTTGGTCCATTCTTCTAAACATATTGTCTTTAAATATTGTTCAATTAGATTCGAGTCAGGTGATTGACAATTGAGAGTTCCCTTTGCTGAGTTCCCACCGATGTCTTGTCATCATCATCCTGGTGGATAAGGGCAGATTCTTCTCAAGAATCTCCCGGTAAAGGGCTCCATTCATCGTTCCTTCAATTATATGAAGTCTGTCAGGACCATGTGATGAAAAACAGCCCCACACCTTGATGCTTCCACCTCCAAACTTCACTGTTGGTATAGTGTTTTTAGGGTGATGTGCAGTGCTATTTCTTCTCCAAAAGTCCAATTTTGCTCTCGTCTGACCAGTATTTCATAGGCTTGTCCAAATGAGTTGTAGCAAACTTTAAACGAGGTTCAACATGCCTTTTCTTTAGTAATAGAGTCTTGTGGGGTAAGCGTAAGCAGTGGAGTTCATTGTCTATTGTTTTCTCTGTGGCGATGGCACCTGCTGCCTCCAAGTGTTTCTGGAGCTCTTTCCGAGTGGTCATTGGCTCTTAGGCTACTCTTCTGACTATTCTTGTGACTCCCTGGTCAGAAATGTTGCGAGGAGCTTCTGTGTGTGGCCGGTTGATGACGGAGTGATGATGCTTCATCTTGCGCATATTAGTGCTTAATGGAAGATTCTGAAGTTTTGAAGTAGGTCTGTATCCGATTCCATCAATATGTTTTGCAACAATAAGGCTCCGAAGGTGTTGGAAGAGTTCTTTGCTTTTACCCATCATGAGATGTTTCTTGTGTGAAACACTGATAACGAAAAGCCTTTTTGAAGACCATCAATTTACTAACCCAGATGATATTAATGTGCACAGATAATTACTTACGGATTTTGGCTGGTTCCTTGCCTTACCTCGCCTTAAGAGTGTTCAATACTTTGCGTGTTCAATACTTTTTTCCTCTGTCATTCCACTTCATTACACATAACTATATTTATGGACTTTAATGTAGTGAATTCTTTATATTTACAGATTTCTTGAGGTGATACTGATGTCTGGTGAAAAATTCCTGTGAATAGCTTGTCATACGTGACTAGTTCCTTGACATGTGACTGAGATAGTGGAAAACACATATTCTGTCCTAAAGAAGGCTTCAGTTTCAGGAAACTTACTGACTGTGACAAAGCGCTAACATTGGAGACTCCTTTTATAAATGGGATCAGATGACCTAGACTTAGCTCCCCACACACATCAAAAGGTCTTGGGCGCCCATGACCCTGTCGCCAGTTCACTGGATGTTCTTCATTGGACCACTTTTGGTAGGTACTAACCACTGCATACCAGGAACACCCCATAAGACCTGCTGTTTGGTTTGAGTCATGTCAAAGTCACTCAGATCCTTACGCTTGTCCATTTTCCTGCTTCCAACCCATCAACATCAAGAACTGAAAGGTCCCCTGCTGCCTAATGTATCCCACCACATGGCAGGTGCCACTGTAACAAGATAATCAATGTTATTCATGTCACCTCTCAGTGGTTGTAATGTTATGGCTGATATGTACGAATAACTCAGACCACATTAGATTAGATCATTCTTCTACAGCAGCATACCCTGTCGTGTTTTATTCCTTACATATTGATGATTTCTCAAACAGCTATACAAGATGTATTCTCAACTAGTGCATGAATGAATACTGTGTATGAATAATGTAAAATCTGAGTAAATTATGTATTAGTTTTTTATGATAACTGATATATAAAGGAATAAAAAGCTGTTCCTCAGTAGAGGAATCAGATGCTGCACATGAAAAATATGTGAGAATACAGATACAGTATCTCAGAGTGTTGGTTATTTATGAGAATCCAGACCTATGTAAGGAACCTGACCTCATGAGCAGAGCAGGTGTGTTGTATAGTGTGTGTGTGTGTGTGTGTGTGTGTGTGCAGCAGTGAG
>JAFFST010045941.1:7317-19817 GCA_022414735.1 Noturus placidus | reverse complement strand
CCCCGACGCCAACTACAACCAGCCAATCACAACACGCACAGCGACAAGCCTGCAACCCTAGCTCAAAAGAGATCCTGAGCACAGGTTTCACTCTGTGTGGAGCTTCACATGTTCTCTCCACGTCCACCTGGGTTTCCTCCGAGTCTCCAGTTTTCTCCCACCTCCCAAAAACATGTCAGAAGATGGATTGGTTTTGCTAAGCTGCTTCTAGTTGTGCTTGGTGTCCTGCAGTGGGCTGGCTTCCTGTCCTGTGTGTATTCCCACCGGACACCCAGTGTTCCCATGCATAAAGTCTGGATCCACCACCCTTACCAGGATCAATGATATTCATTTATCAATCTAAGTGAGCTAAATAAACTCCCTCAAGGGTTTTTAGCTTCTCTTATAGTAAACACGCAATTTTAGGGTCTACAGCTTTAGGGTCTAAAGACTGTGAGCACTTCATAGAAAGGATAGTTTATCATGTTATCTTGTATTTTTATAATACAAGTGCCTGTGAACTAATAACAAAACTCTCAATTCACAATTAGGTTTCTGTTAATGTTCCAATATTGCTCCCTCATATTTGTTTCCCCTCTAATGTTTCTATAATGAGACAAAATTAGTGTCTTTATTATTATTCAGATGCATTCAAATATACCGATTCTAAGTGACACGAATTCAAATGCAAATGAAAAAGGAATAATAGACTGAGTAGGCATTCATTTTGTTTACTAAGCCTCAGCGGTAATGAGAGGTTTTTTTTTCTTCATTTCGTCTTCTTGTTACTGAAGCACAGGAGCTAAAAGGAGCTGTGTGCTGTGTGTGAGAGAGCAAGGATGAAAGGAGGATGAGATAACAGAATGGTAGATCAGTTTGCTTGATTAAGAGTCCCGGGGCTCTCCGTGAAGGCAGTGCAGCTTAGAACACACAGGGCTTGTTAGACGACACCAGCTTCACTCATATGACCATTCTGCATGGTTTAACACACACACACACACACACTTTCACCGCAAAATGGGAAATCCTTGAAGCACTCGAATCCTGCGTACTTACGCCCTCTCTGCTATTGTAAAAGGGATGGTTTATTCAGTGCAAACAAAAAAGACAGTCAACACACACTCCTGTGTGAAACTACTGGATGTTTTGGCTTGGTCTGTGCTTTTGCATGTCTCTGTCTTTTCATGTCTCAAAGCTCTTTCATAGAGAAACACTCGAAGACTTCCAGACTGAGGAAGGGAATTGGTAAGTCAGTGGTTAAGATATTAGACATCTGATTGGACGGTCATGAGTTCATGGCCAAGTGGCACTGTTGGACCCTTGAGCAAGGCCCTTAACCCTCAACTGCTCAGCTGTATGAGTGAGATAAATATAAGATGGTCTGGATAAGTGTACCGGCTAAATGCTGTGAAGCAAATACTCGTATTTCTGTGTTGTTTGGAGTTGAATTTAATACATAAATTTGATGTATAAAGTATTTTCATCTTTTGCAGGGCACGCTATAAAGCTCCATTCAGCCAACTGGAAGATCTGTGTCTTCCTATATATTTTCACAGGAGCCAACATTGCTAACAAGAAAATCCTAGCAGGCAGAGAGAAAAAGAATTACCCCTTTCAATTTTGAATACATAAATAAATAGGGACACGGTGGCTCAGTGGTTAGCATTGCCGTCTTACACCTCCAGGGTTGAGCGAGATTGAATCCCGCCGACACCCTGTGTGTGTGTGTGGAGTTAGCGTGTTCTCCCTGTGCTTTGGGGGTTTCCTCTGGGTACTCCGGTTTCCACTCCCAGTCCAAAGACGTGTTGTAGGCTGACTGGCATTTCCAAACTGCCTGTAGTGTGTGTTCAATTGTGCCCTGCGATGGAATGGTACCCGGTTCAGGGTGTGCCCCGAGTTAGGCCCCCTGGAATAGGCTCTAGGCTCTCCCTGTGTAGGATAAGATAGATGGATGGATTTTTATTTTTCCAGAAGTGCCCCCAAGCAACAGTACTAAAATAATTATGCTGATGTCTGGTGTGAGTGCTACATAATATTAAGCAGTTCCTCCATTTTATAATGCGCAAAGACACCACAGTCCTTCCGTCTTGTTTTCTATTGGCTCACAAGACCACAGCTCATGAATTCACAGGCCAGCAGTCACCACAAAGCAGAAATAACTGTATTTCAAGTCACGCATCCTTCCCCCATCACTGAATTGTTCTTTATGTCTTGCATTCAGTCTGACTACTGCTTTAGCTGAAAAAACAGAAAAGCATAATTTCTACATCTCCTACAGTATATCTAGGTGTAAATGTTGGCACCTTTATTTTTAGCCCCATTTCCGCACATCAGACTAAAAGCATAGGTGTAACTGTATTCTGTAAAATGATTATTGAGCCAGTCTTCATTTTTTCTCCATGAAATAACTGATAATTGATGAAATCTTGTCAAATTTAGTTGCTATAGTTTGCATGATCTATGTATATTGTGTTTTCACTGGGAAAGGAAATGACCCAAAGAACCAAAGCACAACCTGATTAAATTGCCCATGACATAATTGAAGCTACAGCCGATATAGCGCCTATATATAGCCTTTATATTCGCCTACACTATACCACAATACCAAGATGATAGATTTCTGTAAATGTACACTATTATGTGGTCATGTCGCCATGGGTGGCACTAACAAATAAGTTTGCAGGGAAAGAAAAACTGCTAGAAACTTGCTCATGCAATGTTCATGAGAGACTGACACCGTGAATATGTCTGAACGACACAAGGCATTTGGATCTGTTTCTACTGCAAGCTATTATATAAAAGACTTTTGATGACTAGTCGGTGAAAAACTTTCAAAGCCTGATAAAAAAAACAGTGCTACCTGATGTGCGAGTGCACTTACTTTGAAGTGTTTATGAATTGATGATTCTCAACAACGTCGTTAAAATCATACTTTCAGTTCAACTTCTGTGATCGACGGCGAAAGAGAGATTCAATGGTCTTAACATTTGTCACTTTCCACAATAATGTCTGTGGACAGTAAACAATGACAGTAAAATGAGTATGCAGTACAGCTTTCCTCTCACCTCATCACACCTGAAGGTGAACGCTAAAGCCTCTTCTGAGCCACTTTGAATGAAATCCCACTCACTTGCTTTGCTTATGACATGATGACACTCAATCAAATTCAGCTCTGCAGGAAGCGCCTGCGTTCAGCAGGCAGCGTCCTCTCGGGAGCGTCCCAACACACTTTAAGCGCAGCAGGATGGCTTCATGTGGGGGATTTATGAGCGCTCGAGCTCCGGGTCTCCGTTCAGCAGGTGAGGGATGCTCTTGGGAGGGTTGCATAAAAGGCTTTTGTGAATGTGATATGCTGAGCTTCATAAGAGACCCCCACCTCTGCTCCATCAATAATTCTGTCTATCCCTTCCTCGGTCTCTCCTATGAATGCTGAATAATCCGTTTCATCTCTCTCTCTCTCTCTCTCTCTCTCGCTCAGTCTCTCGCTTTCTTTTTTTTAGTCTAGAGTATATCCAAAGGAAAAAGGAGACACACCGCTGGTTTATCTTGTCCATCTATACTCAGATTTTAAACTGTGTGATTTCAGCTTCATCTTTTAAGATATTCAGTTCTCATGATGTACAAAATAACCTTAAGATCTTATACTGTAGGAATTCAGTAAGAGATAATGTGTATTCTCCATGTCAGTTTGTACGATGAAGACCCTCTAACGATAGATAAAATGATTACATTGTGCTTATGTGATCTGGACTCGTGTAAGCAGAAATAGTTTTTGATGTAATTCTGTTCCATAGCATGTTTCGTATACCTTACGCCATCGCCACTTCTGCATTTGTAGCTGTCCTGTGAGTTTTGTGTCCTGCAATACCATCCTCCTATTGGTGGCTTTTAGACGTGTGTCTAAGATTACATTTTTTTTTTTAATTGCCAACATTTTTTTAGTAAAAAAAAAAAAAAGAAGCAGCACTCATTACACCAATCTCATGCCACTTGGATAGAATTCCTTTACGAAGTGCGGCAACTGCAAAATCAGACAAAAAAAAAATTATAAGGTGCGTCTCAATCAGCGTCTTAATTCAGTAGACACTGATCAGGGAGTCGGCCATTTTAAGGGCTGTCTCAATCACGAAATCCTTCCAGTGCACTGAAACATTTGCTTCCGACCAAAAAAAAAAATCCCACAATGCACTGAAAAATACCGAGAGCATCAAGGCTCACTTTGTTCCTTACTGGAAATGATATCATATATTCTGAAGCCCCTCAGCACGAAAAAAAAAAAAAAGAAATTGCCTCTCAGCCTCAGAACTCTCAATTTCATCTACAAATGTAAGCAGATTATTATCCTTGTTGTTTCCCACAAATGATGACTTATGTTAGCGATTTTTAACTTTATTTGACGTTTTTCATACAGTTTGTTTGAGTCTAATGACTTAAGTGTTTAACGATTTTTAAAAAATCCACAAGCTTGCCTACGATTCTGCTTGAAGTACCATGACAGAAACATGTGTGATTAAGCGAACAAATATATATATGACATACGTTGTTCACGTTTTTCAACATGAGTATGTATTCATGTCACCGAAACCTGTCCTAAGTCATGTACACAATATACTGATTCACGACCTCGGAAGCTGATTGAGACGTAATCGAGTCTAACACCAGCTCTACAGGAACACTACAAGCTCAGGTATATGTATACATCCTTGGTCTGATAATCAATACACATTGACTAACTCTCTCCTGGAGGTGAAGATCATAATGGGCGTTTATTTTTCCTCCAGAGCTGCATCACACAAGCCATTGTCTTTCATCTTGCGGAATTACAGGTGATCGATCGCACATAATGCTGTACGCTCACTCCTCCACTCTACAAAAAAAAAAAAAACCCTTTCACTACAGTATGCGATGACTTATGTTCGATTACTGAGAAAATGACACACAAGGAACATTTTTACATGGCACTCTGTCACTCACACAGTTTATATCAGTACACAAAGAGAATTTCATGGAGGGTGAGAGGAAACACAGCAGAAGGAGCAGGCAAAGGAGGTTATATCTAGTGCACGAACAGGTGAATGCTGATGGACGAGATTGCACAGTGGGGGAAAAAAGTATTTGATCCCCTGCTGATTTTGTACATTTGCCCACTAACAAAGAAATGATCAGTCTATAATTTTAATGGTAGGTTTATTTGAACAGTGAGAGACAGAAAAACCACAAAAAATCCAGAAAAACACATGTCAAAATGTTATAAATTGATTTGCATTTTAATGAGGGAAATAAGTATTTGACCCCTCTGCAAAACATGACTTAGTACTTGGTAATGACTTTTCATTTTCAATGCCCTGGCTGAGGGAAGGAGGTTCTCACCCAAGATTTGATGGTACATGTCCCCGTCTATCGTCCCTTTGATGTGGTGAAGTTGTCCTGTCCCCTTCGCAGAAAAACACCCCCAAAGCATAACGTCTCCGCCTCCATGTTTGACAGTGGGGATGGTGTTCTTGGGGTCATAGGCAGCATTCCTCCTCCTCCAAACACAGCGAGTTGAGTTGATGGCAAAGAGCTCCATTTTGGTCTCATCTGACCACAACACTTTCACCCAGTTGTCCTCTGGTGAGCTCTTTGGCAACAACTCAACTCGATGTGTTTGGAGGAGGAGGAATGCTGCCTATGACCCCAAGAACACCATCCCCACTGTCAAACATGGAGGTGGAAACATTATGCTTTGGGGGTGTTTTTCTGCGAAGGGGACAGGAGAACTTCACCGCATCAAAGTTAATGGCTATTAACTGTCTTCTAGAGGAAGAGTTCTGGTAGTAAACAATCCGGCTGCCTCCACTTTGTGGCACAGGACTATTGTTATTGAGCCACCAGAGGAGTTGATCTGAAACATACAATGGGCAGCAGTAAACTTTTAGTATTATACCTACCGGTACAGAAAGCTGGTCAAGGACTGGTAGATGTGAGGATTTGAATCTGTGCTTTCAGGATTCAAGCTGCAAAGGGACTTCCATACAATAAACATGTGTAATGGGAAAAGACACAAGCGCGATTCTGAGGCGAGTAGGTGGCTTGGGACTCAATAAACACTTATTCCTGATGAAACTCAAGGAGGTGTGCTTATTTAAGTATTATGTAAAGTACATAAGGTGTAAACCGCTAAAAGTGGGAGAGAGTGAGCGGGACATCAGGTGTGTGCCGGAGATTGGAGCACAGGTGTCGGGTGTGAGAACATCTACTCGGCCGTCCCGATGAACACAGCAGTGGTGGTGTTCCAAATACAGAAAAACCTTATCAATGAACTGATCAATGAACTGAAAGGAGCCTGGTAGAAGTTTCCCCTCTGTCTGCCCCTTTAACACGAGTCGTCATCTCTAATGTGCCCCTATTCATTCAAGACAAGGTGATAATGAAAGAGCTGGGATGTCCTCTAGCCCTATGAAAATTATTCCACTCAGCTGCAAAAACCTGGCAGTGAAGCATGTCTTGTCCTTTCATAGACAGGTTTTTATGTCTCTGAACAACCAAGACAATACGTGTAATGTGGATTTTAAATGCAAACATGGGGATAGCAACTACATCATGTTTGCTAAAATGGAACATATGAGATGTATTGAGTTTGAAGACATTGGAGACAAGAAGTTATTCAATAAGCTGGGTTACAGCAGCAGCAGCACCGGGGCAATCATCAGTAGAGCACCGGGAAGCCAGAGGGGACAGACAGAGTGGTGACTCAATGGAACTAGGAATAAAAAAGGTCAGTGAAAAACACAACAGTCACCTGAACACAGATTCCATCTCTTCGACCAACGCTAACATTGGTGCCAATGCGGATGTTATTGTAAACATCACAGGCACCGGGGATATTGTTAGTGTTAGTAATGAGAGAAGAAAAAAAAAAACACAGAGCCACCACAAGGACACACTGAAACAAAAATACACTGCCGAGATGAAGAACAATAAAGCTGAGCTGGAAACAGGTGGAGAGAAGATAGACAAGGTGGTGGAATCATCCAAACAGCCACAGCAGGAGAACGAGGGCCCAGAGTGCAGTGCAGGATCTACAGGAGGGGAAGCGCTCATAGACATGGAGGAGGCAGAGGTCAACCCAGATCAGCCAAATAGCTTACAGCCTGAGCAACTGTACACCACAGAACAGATTCACTGGTTTATAGAACTGACCAAAGGAAAACGGACCTGACAAACTACTTCATCATATCTGCACAACGCGCAACAAAAAATGAAATCCTGAACGTGCAGTCACCACGGAGACGGGTCAGCTTAAGAAAATGGACATCATCTGTAAGAAAGGCTTTACTATAAACAGGACTGTGGAATTTTCATACAGACCTACGTATGCACTATAAGGGATTTACAGTTAGACTGAAGGGGTTTGGGGTTCTTGGGTGGAGGGTGTGGGTGGGGGGGTCTGATGGGGTTCTTTTAAAAAAATGTAAATCTTCTACAGTGATCTATTAAAGATGACTCTCTCTCCCTCACACACACACACACACACACACATCAGGAGTTCATCCATCGATTTCAACGAAGACCGAAGTTTCCATTTCCGCCTCCAGAACACAAACTGGGACTCGAATTGGATTAAAGTGAGGAAGACTTGAGCAGCATCAGCCTCACTTTCACTTCCCGGTGACCACCATGATCCAGTGGCAAGACGACTGAAGATGTCCCCTGGGCACAGTGATTCATACACTACGGACACTTTGGAAATGCCAATCCACCTACCATGCATTGTATTTGTACTGGGGAAGGAAACCGGAGTAGCCCGTAGCACGGGGAGAACATGCAAACTCCACACATACAGGGCCACGGTGGGAATCGAACCCCCAACCCCGGAGGTGTGAGGTGAACGTGTTAACACTAAGCCACCGTGAGCCACTCTCTCTCTCACCCTCTCTCACACACACACACACACACACTCAAAAATAAATTATTAATTGGTTATTAATTTGTAGCTGGTTATTTAAAAAAAATTACTTGCTAATTAAATATAATTATTAGCAATTAATAATTGGTCATTTTGGAAAAACTTTTGTTCTGAATTTGATGGGAACCACCAGGCAGTTTGGAGGAAAACCTATCACCAGACTGTTTGAGTTGGGACAAGCACAGTAGACAAGGGGACGGTGGAGTTACTGAGAACCTGTTTACAGGAGTGCGTTGTCGTTTTAAAAAACGTATAACTGTTGCTACGGTTACGCCTGTCGTCTATACAACTCCGCCCTTTCTGCGACTTTCGGAAATGCTCAAGACCCCGTTTTAATTTGAAAACTCTGGGCTCGCGTTTCAATGTAAACAGACCAAAACGAACACTTCTGAAAATGACTGGGTTCTCTGGATCATTGCATATCGGTCCCTGATTCGTCAAGCCCATATCATATGACCATTACGCTATCGTGATCGTATACACAACAACATGGAGACTGAGCTGCAAGCTTTGCTGGCTTTGTCATCATTCTTAGCAGAAATTGTACAGTTAAATTCTGTATTTTATAATACTGCAGCTTCCTACATGAGCAAGAGGCGAGTTATGATTAGAGAAATCGGCAACAAATCTCATTTCAAGCGGCGTAAGCTCTACATGGAACGCCGGTTTGGACTAGCAACCAACTTCCTGTTTACACTTGTGTGCGCATGCCCAGTGTGCATGAATGGTCATGTGACATGTGTTTTCAGTCGTGTAGTGTGGACAGAGTTTCTGAAACACAGCGGAAAAACAAATGTGGACGAAGATCGCTTCATTTTAAAACGACGAAAACTCACTAGTGTAAACAGGGCCTGAAACAGTAATGCTGCCTGCTTCACCACCCACTAGCCCCCATTTCCACTTCATTTATTGATGCCCAAATCCACCAAAAACCCATGCTTAACTTTCAAATAAACTTATATTTTACCTCCACTAATAGAAGCACTGGCTTCTGACTGTCACACACATTGGACCAAAAGTCACACCTCAATCCCTCCATCATATGCTCATGTGATTATCTTACAGCTTAAAGCTACCATGCTGTAATTCTAATAGCTAAAAGTACAGCCTGAAATGTCCCACACTGTTGCAAAACGTTGATTGTCTGATCGTCATAATTCTAATTGTGCAGCTGTGTGTGATGTGCTGCTGCTAATCTACTATACTGTATAGAGACAACGCTAACGATCAGCATGTGGAAGGAGGGTATGGTAACACACTTAGCACGGAGTTCATGTTCAGTTTATGGCAGTTGAAGTGTGTTAGGCTGGAATACCCTGAGAGCACGGCTGTGTGTTCCTTCATTGTGGATTCTGCACAGACTGGGAGGGAGGAGACACTACACTAATAGGGCTATGGCTAGCATTAATGCTAATGATCTGAGAAAACTATTAGCTACAAAAAAGACGAGAGTTCAAAAGGAGATGAGATGACATTAGTGGAGGTAAGTACCTGTGACAGGTGTGTGTGTGTGTGTGTGTGTGTGTGTGTATAAGAGCTACACAGAGAGCTGTGTGGAAGAGAGTGTGTGTACACATGGAAGTACATTAACACACGCTCATGAAAATACAGAGCTTTCATCAAATGCAACAGTGTAGCACCTCATGGTTAATTTATGTAGAACATTTATGCCTCTACTTTCCTCTCGTCTCTTTCCTTCTCTGTTCCTTTTATTGATCTTTCTCTTTTCATGTCTTTGTTTCTTTTTTCCCCTTTAGTCCTTGTTTATAGTAATATTTACAAAAAAATAAAATAAATCAACCCACCCACCCAAAAAAACACAAACAAAACATGGACACCTCCAAGTTTGCGTTACATTAGCATCATGCTAGCCAGTGAACTGTGGTGAGTGATGAGTCCCTGCTGGAAAAAAAAAAACCCAATAGAAACCAGTACAGAAATTCTAATATTTTCCTCTACAAACACCATTAAAACCATTAACAAATGTGTGTTTTAGACCATATTCTATTAGGATTTAATGGTTTGTATTGGTTTCCACTAGACATAAACACGCCACCACCAGAACCCTAACACATTACCAGAGACACACAAAAAGACCATGTTAGTGTCCATCCATCCATCTATCTTTTATACTGCTTATCCTTCTTCAGGGTCACGGGGAAACCTGGAGCCTATTCGAGGGAGCATTGGGCACAAGACGGGGTACACCCTGGACAGGATGCCAATCTATTGCAGTGCATTCACTCACATACACATTCACACCCCATTCATACACTACGGACACTTTAGAAACGCCAATCAGCCTACCATGCATGTAGGCTGGGGAAGGAAACCGGAGTACCCGGAGGAAACCCCCGCAGCATGGGGAGACCATGCAAACTCTGCACACACAGGGCATGTGTGTGGATGTTAATCAAACCCCCACACCACCTGGAGGTTTGAGGCGAACGTGCTAACCACTAAGCCACCGTGCACCCAAATTAGTGTCCATTAAAACCCCATTATAGCCATTAAAACCATTAGAATTTATATATAGGATATATCTATCTCCTAAAAAGGAAGACATAAAATACTGTGTATTTTAATCAAGTTAATATGTCTTGTCTACACGTTTTTTTCACTGTTCATGCTGTGAGCAGCCATGTTGATTTGATGTCACGTTTGCTGTGCTCAGGGTTGAGGAGACCTTCCTGCGTTCCCGAGTAGGAATACTGAGTTGTTTTCTTTGTTTTTTTTTTTTTTGTAGATTGCAGCATTACAGCTCATGTTAGCATCTCATACGTCTTTATTGGATTATTTTTTTCCACACTTTACTGCTATTATCCTTTACTCTCTCATTGAACTTCCACACTCCACGAGGCATGCTGTGTGTTTTGGATTTTGACAAAAATTCTACGTTTTCAAGTTTTTAAGCATTAAAATGCCTAAATGTCTGTTTGACTTCCGACTGTTACGTTCACATTTGCACTCTGTAGGACCTGGTTTCTCTCCTCCTCCTCCTCCTCCTCCTCCTCTCTGCTTTATCATTCTCTCTCCCCCTCTTTTAGAGGTATGTGTTAGAACTGGGTTCGCAGGGTGTTTTTTACTCACAGAAGAAGCAGAAGGTTAGGTATAAACCCAGTGTTCATGCACACCTCCACCAACATTCTGTTTTATCCTTCACTCTCTATCTCTGCTTCTCCTGCATCTCTCCTCCCCATATCCCCATCTGCTTTTCTCACATGAGTTCTCTCACCCTCTTGTTCTACTTACTGTCTTTCTTTCTTTCTTTCTTTCTTTCTTTCTAACATTATTATATTCTCTTAATGTCACATTTTATTTCCCCCTTTTCTTCACTGCCTTTCTTTTTTCACTCTATTTCTTTCTTTCTAACATTTTTAAATTCTACAAATGTTATGTTCTCTCTGCTGTTCTCCACTCACTACCTCTCCCTTCCTTCCTTCCTTCACCTCCCCCTCTTTCTTTCTTTTATGCAAACATTGTATTATTAATGCCACATTCTCTTGACCCCTTTATCTTCACCCCTTTCTTTTTTCACTCTATTTCTTTCTTTCTCTCATCTCACTGCCGCTCTCTTCCTCCCTTCCTTCCTTTCCTCCTCTTTCTTTCAAACATTATATTCTCTCTTATTTTCAGGCTTCATGTCCTTCATGATCACACATCCCTCTTTCTCCTTGCTTTTTTTTCTCCCCTTCTCCTCCTCTCAGTCCCTCTTTCTCTCATTCTTTTTCTCCCTCTCTATTCGACTTTACCCACCCCCCCGCCCCGTCTCCCCGCCTCGCCATGCCGTCTTTCCCTCTCTTATATTTATAGACTTCCGATCTGTCTATCAACTGCAGGTGCCAGAAATGCTCTGACATCTTTTTTTAATGAACATGAATTTGATCTGTCCATCACTGTGGTCTGATCATTATTGCTTTCAGGTTTAAGCTTAAAAATGGAGAAACGCCCGCATTTCTGTTTCACCTTCCTCAGTCTGTGAGAACAATCCACGATTAACAGCACAACAAGCTCGAGGGGTCAAATCGATAAAATGCCACAGAAGAAGAGTGAAAACAGAGAAATGCTCAGAGATTCAAAAAGGCCATGCTGCATTAAGACTGAGAGAAAGACAGAGGGAAAGAGGATGCGTTGATGAGAGAACAATAAGAACATCAGTAAGGCCACTGATGGAGGTCACACTGCTGCTGAGTGTGTGTCCAATGTTATCACACTGCACTACCGTTCCTGCAACATCCTTTAAACATTGGGGGAATGCTGATATAGGCTTTAGGAGTCAATCAGTGTCTACCTATTTACAAGGATGGAAGGATTATACCCACACACACACACAACACCGCATACTGACGAAGAACCAAAGCCCTTTTCTATGTACACATAAACAAATAAGTGCACACACACACACACACACACACACACATATGCACACACACGTATACAAACAGGCACGGCCATTTCTCAGAGGCCTTGTACACAAAATGTTGTTTGTCTAAATCCAGGCCTGACTCAATCTCTCCTTACTTAAGCCCTATTGATTCCTCTTGCAGCCTCGGTGGAGTGCACACACACACAC
>JAFFST010045939.1:17666-44449 GCA_022414735.1 Noturus placidus | reverse complement strand
ATTGTGGCGTGTGATGGTCTGGTGGTGTGTGATGGTCTGTGATGAGAGCATGGTGGTGTGTGATGGTCTGGTGGTGTGTGATGGTCTGTGATGAGAGCATGGTGGTGTGTGATGGTCTGTGATGAGAGCATGGTGGTGTGTGATGGTCTGTGATGAGAGCATGGTGGCGTGTGATGGTCTGGTGGTGTGTGATGGTCTGTGATGAGAGCATGGTGGCGTGTGATGGTCTGGTGGTGTGTGATGGTCTGTGATGAGAGCATGGTGGCGTGTGATGGTCTGTGATGAGAGCATGGTGGTGTGTGATGGTCTGTGATGAGAGCATGGTGGCGTGTGATGGTCTGGTGGTGTGTGATGGTCTGTGATGAGAGCATGGTGGTGTGTGATGGTCTGTGATGAGAGCATGGTGGTGTGTGATGGTCTGTGATGAGAGCATGGTGGTGTGTGATGGTCTGTGATGAGAGCATGGTGGTGTGTGATGGTCTGTGATGAGAGCATGGTGATGTGTGATGGTCTGGTTGTGTGTGATGGTCTGTGATGAGAGCATGGTGGTGTGTGATGGTCTGTGATGAGAGCATGGTGGTGTGTGATGGTCTGTGATGAGAGCATGGTGGTGTGTGATGGTCTGTGATGAGAGCATGGTGGTGTGTGATGGTAGGGTGGTGTGTGATGGTCTGTGATGAGAGCATGGTGGTGTGTGGTGGTCTGTGATGAGAGCATGGTGGTGTGTGATGGTCTGGTGGTGTGTGATGGTCTGTGATGAGAGCATGGTGGTGTGTGATGGTCTGTGATGAGAGCATGGTGGTGTGTGATGGTCTGTGATGAGAGCATGGTGGTGTGTGATGGTCTGTGATGAGAGCATGGTGGTGCGTGATGGTCTGTGATGAGAGCATGGTGGTGTGTGGTGGTCTGTGATGAGAGCATGGTGGTGTGTGATGGTCTGGTGGTGTGTGGTGGTCTGTGATGAGAGCATGGTGGTGTGTGATGGTAGGGTGGTGTGTGATGGTCTGTGATGAGAGCATGGTGGTGTGTGATGGTATGGTGGTTGAACTGTGTTTTGATGCATATATACATTTCCATTTATTCATTTAGCAGACACTTTTATCCAAAGCAAATGAGGCATCTTTATTAGCTAGCTTCAATATAAATTAATATAAATTCCATCCCATCGCCCATCCATCTTCTATACCGCTTATCCTTCCTTCAGGGTCTCGGGGGAACCTGGAGCCTATCCCAGGGATCATCGGGCATAAGGCGTGGTAGCATGGGGAGAACATGCAAACTCCGCGCACACACAGGGCCACATGGGAATCACACCCCCGACCCTGGAGGTGTGAGGCGAGCGTGCTAACCACTAAGCCACCGTGTGCCAAATTAACATAAATTAAGTTAAAAAATTCCTGCTAATCTGCCAATGCTGTATGGGTAATACACTCCCAGACTACACTTACAAATTTCATAACCCTTGACCTCCTGATTTACTCCTGATTTTAAGATATAGACTTCCATACACTCCTCTGTGCTGAGGGTGTGTGTGTGTGTGTGTATGTGTGTGTGTGTGTGTGTGTGGCTCATTGTTCAGCTCTTTGAAGACGTTAATAAACCTACTGTAATCGTTGTTCCCTGTAAACACTACACATGACTGTTGTTCTTTCCCTCTGCTGTCAATGAGGTCGAGCTCATTACCTTCTGTTATGTAAACTTCACTCAAAACATCTCTAAATCTCAGCAATCATCTCTATCTATATCTTGTATTTTACTACAGGAAAGTTTATTACGAGGCCTTTTTTTCTACAAACATTTCTACAAATAGATTCTTTTAAAAAAACAAGAAATACTAACTAATTCTGTAAGATTGTTTTAGTAAACATTTCTAGAAATTGGTTAAAATGATCTACTCCCCCCCCCCCCCCCCCCATTGTTGGTAGATTATAGCATTGTTAGAACAGCAACACTAGATGGTATCTCAAACGGTGTCAGTGAGTGATTTTGCCAGTAGAGGGCAGAATATATATAATCTTGTGCCTTCTGTATCCATTTGGAGAGAACCAATGGTCAGTAGACAGACAGAAATCAATGTCCCATTTTTATTGGGACCACTCCATTCCAGTTTCAGTATGCAGAGAGTCTGCCTTGTCACTTGTGAGATCTGCAGCAGGATTGATGAATTTGGCCTGCGGTGAGTTGACATGTTTGCACACGGGCTGCAACTCGACTCCCCACGGCGCGAGACTGACTGACTGCCTCTCCAAATGGAAATTAATCATAAATTCCTCCATGTCTACAGGTGAGGCTTCATGTCTATAAGTGCTCTTCTATTTTGAAACATTCACCGCAATTACAGTGAGATGCGGCCATTAAAGGCAAGAGTAGCTCTGCCGAGGCAGGTTCACTTCCTGTTACAGAGGGTACAGGGTGCACAAAGGAGACTTGCATAGTTCTGCTTCTGCACAAATAACCGCCAGCTGTTTTCCTGCTCTATTCAAACATGCCAAACAGCGCCGACTCTGCCTCGGCCTGAGGAACTAACCTCACAATGCCAAGATTCTCTCTCTCTGTCTCTCTCTCTGTCTCTCTCTCTCTCTCTGTCTCTCTCTCTCTCTCTCTCGCTCTCTCTCTCTCGCTCTCTCTCTCTCTGAACTGTAATTGAGTGATTATAAAAGCTCAGAAATGATAACAATGTAGCATGTATTGTGCTACATGTTACTTCAAATATTTCACTGAAAAAGTTTGTGTTAGAGTTAATGCATAATAAAATGTAAGCTCATCTGGTCCTAGCATGCTAATGCAGGCCATGAAATGTCAGTGTTCAATAGTACAGGGGCAGGTTTTGAATGGTTAGGGTTCCCTTTCAAAGGGAACTCAAAATTGCCTGGCACATTGGCTGTTCAATAGGTAGCTTGGTTATGGCGGAGAGGCACCTATGGCTCAACCTCTCAGGGATCGAGGATAAGGTCTTCCTACTGGAAGCCCCTGTTGAACTGTCCAGTCTATTCAGTGGCGCAGTGATGAGGGATTATGCTACTTTGATGAGGACGTTTCTTTCCCCAACACGTGTAGAGTGAATCCTTTCTGCATTGAGCAAGATAAAGCGGGACTTGGCATCCCCTTCAATCTCTACGAGAGACTGCTGTGGCTTATGAGACAGTTTCAGTGGTTCATCTGTGAATGAAACCCCTGAGAGTGACACATGGCGATGCCTATGTGCTCTGAAAAATTGGAGGTGTCCCTGGTTTCTAGCTTCAGTTCACACTCTGTTATCACAAAATGGTAGTGACAGATGCCTCCCTCGTGGGCTGGGGTGCAGTCTTAGACTGCTGTCCAGCTCACAGTCTCTGGATTGGCCCTCATGTAGAGTGGCATATAAATCGCCTAGAAATGCAGGCCTTATTTCTAGCGCTGAAATTCTTTCTTCCTCAATTGAGAGGTCACCATGTAAATGGTAATTGGTCTGCACTTATATAGCGCTTTTATCCAAAGCACTTTACACTGTGTCTCATTCACCCATTCACACACACACACACACACACACACACACACTCACACACCAATAGTAGCAGAGCTGCATGCAAGGCGCTAACTTGCCATCGGGAGCAACTTGGGATTCAGTGTCTTGCCCAAGGACACTTCAGCATGTGGAGTCATGTGGGCCAGGAATCGAACTGCCAACCCTATGATTAGTGGACAACCTGCTCAACAACCTGAGCCACAACCGCCCCATGTGTTTGTTGTGACAGACAAGACAGCGGTGGTCTCATATATAAACCATCAGGGAGGGTTACGTTCGCACCCCCTGTTCAGGCAGGCACAAGTAATTCTTCTTTGGGCAAAGGGAAAGTGTTTGTGAGTGAGTGCAATGTACATTCTGGGCAACCGGAATGTGGGGCAGACATCCTGTCAAGGCAGGGGCTTAGCCTGGGGATTGGCGGCTCCATCCACAAGTGGTGGAGTCCATGTGGCAGAGGTTCGGCCAAGCAGAAGTGGATGTGTTAGCCTACGAGGAGACAACACACTGTCTGTTTTGGTTGACCCTCACTCCTTCTTCATTGGAGCTGGATGCCATGGTGCACATAGATTCTGTGTCTCACCCAAGGTTTTAGAGACCACGTAGAATGCTACAGCACCATCAAGTGCTGACTTTTTGTCTTGTGGTGTGAGGAATGTCAGTTGGGAAGACTGCAGTAAACTGCACAATAGCTACACTCCTGAAGTTCTTGCAGGGACATTTCTAAGCTGGGTTGGCTGCTTCTACAATCAGGGTCTATGTCGCTGCCATATTAGCCAGCCATGCCCCTATTACTGGAGCCTCTGTGGGGCAACATCCTCTAACATCAAGGTTTATGCATGGTGTCAGGCAACTGAGGCCCATCTGCAGACCATGTATAACTTCCTGGATACCAGTCATTCGGTGATCCTGGAAGGTCTGTCAGGTGTCCCATTTGAGTCCTTACAGTCATCCTCAGAGAAGCTTCTTGACTGTAAAGGTAGCTCTTCTGCTGGCCCTGACATCTCTCAAGAGAGTAGGAGATCTACAGGCTCTCTCTATTGCCCCTTCCTGCCTTGACTTTGCCCCTGGATTAACTAAGGCCTTCCTATATCCTAGGCTGGATTATATTCCAAAAGTGCCTACAACTTCTGCCCAGCCAGTAGTGTTGCAGGCTTTCTGCTCTCCTCTGTTCCTCATACCGGAACAAGAGAAATTGCATTTGTGTTGTCCAGTAAGGGCTCTCTGTACTTGCGTCCACTGCTCAGGCCAGTGACGTAAATCGGAGCAGTTGCTGGTCTGCTTTGGCTGCAACAGTAGAGGTGATGCTGTCTCAAAGCAACGCATCTCTAATTGGAAAGTGGAAGCAATATCTATTGTTTATGAGGTGTGCTGTCATGCAATGCATCTGTGCATAAGGGCCTTACTCCACCAGGGGGGTCGCCTCCTCAAAGGCTTTATCCAAAGGGGTACCCTTACAGGATGTGTGTGCTGCGGCAAGGTGGTCTACTGTCCTGAAGTGACCTTCGGGCTCAGATCTTTTGAACAGGCAATATTCTGTTTGGCGGAGTAGGTATACTCGTTCCCATAGCGTGAAGCCCATGCAACATTGAGCTCCATTTGAAAGAGGGTGTCTGGGTTATGCATGTAACCCTGTTCTCTGAGAAGGGAACGAGATGTTGCATAGCTTTGTCATACTGGGGCGTGCCTGTGAATTGCGTCTTCGCTTCAGATAATAGAGGCTGACGACATGGTTCACAGCTGATGGTTTTTATAGTCACACAACACACGTAATTGCCTTGTCACCTGACCATGGCAAGCCTATAAATAGGAGTGGTTTCACACAGACTTCAGATATAGGTCACGTGTGAGGGTGTTTCCCACAGCATGAAGCTTATGCAACGTTTCGTTTCCTTCTCAGGGAACAGGGTTGCAAGCATAACCCAGAAGGTTTTACTAAGCATACAACCCTCTTTTATTTTCTGATCTCTGTCTAGCTGAACATGTCACTCTGGGATTCGCTAAATGTATGAATGTGATCCATTCTCAGGCCTGGGCCTAAATAGCACAAATACTGAAAAAAAGAAAAAGAAAATGCACATATACACACATGATAATACCGAGCTCGGCATGGACAGTGGGTATGTGAACAGGCAGCTGGGATTAATATAGTGTGTCTGTGTGTGTGTGTGTGTGTGTGTGTGTGTGTGTGTGTGTGTGTGTGTGTGTGTGAGACAGATATCCGGGAGACTGCGTTCGTGTACGCCATCACAGCAGCCGGTGTGACTCATGCAGTAACTCAGGCCTGCAGCATGGGGGAGCTTCTGCAGTGTGGCTGTGAGGCTCCACCCCCTCGTCGGGCCGAAACTCCACCCATTGTCGATGGGGCATGGGACGGGGGTGGGGCCTGGGAGTGGGGCGGTTGTGGAGATGATGTGGAGTTTGGCTACGAGAAATCCAAACAGTTTATGGATGCCAAGCGCAGGAAGGACAAGAGTGACATCCGCACCCTCATCGACCTGCACAACAATGAGGCTGGACGCCTGGTAATTATTATTAGAATTAGGGGGCCAAGCACCGAAGGTGCCTGGGTGCTCTATTGTTATACTTCCTTTTCTTATTATCCTTCTGCTTCTTCTGGCTAGGGTGTCTATGGTAACCCATAGCACTGTCTGGTAAAGAGTTATGAAATTTGGGCTGCCAACTTACTGTGCAAAAGTAACAATAACATGCTAAAAATGCTTACATCTAACTGCCATTTTAACTACTCCTTCTCCACATTCTGTCCAACCTGTCTGAACAAAAGTTATCGAAGGAATTTTGATATCCAAAGCCATTCTCCTGTATCATGCAAATTCAATAAAAAAGAACAGGATGTGAAAATGTATTTCAGCAATGCATCTGTCAGCAATGTATCAACACAAAACTCGATAATTATCTTCAGGAGTATGCCCTGAATGGCCATTTCCTGACTGTACCACATTGGGTTCAAGAACAGTAACTTTTTTTCTTCTATCCTTTGAAGAATTTGTGCTAAATTCACATTTATTTTCCCTGTAATTCCCTGGAGTCAGCTGAAGTGAATGCACATAAACATCTGAAATGCAAGTGTACTTCCTGTCGACCATCTTGTATTTTGTCAAAAAAAAAAATAATTGTGTTTTTTTTTTGCTACTCTTCCTAACAATTATGTCCAGTCAACACCAAATTTGGCAAACATCAGACAAACCTGGACAAAACATATCAAGCGTGTTGATATTCCAGATGGTTTTCCATTATGTGCCAACAAATCTGACACTGAAGCTGCAAAAAAAAGGAAGTTAGGCTGTATCTTAGCAACAACCTTGACACACTGACACAAATGGTGGTCGGAATTCTCAGGACTTTGCCCTGAGGCTATGCAACAAACTTTGTGACAGCACCACTTACTGGTCAAATGTTGCAATAACATGCCTAGCGTTATTCCACCTGTGTCCATTTTTGCTATTCCTCCTCCACATTTTATCAAATCATCACCAAATTTGACTCATCATCTTGAGATCTGTAGAACCTTGCACAAAGTGGGGGAAGAAGGTCCAATCTGATGAGAACAAACCAATTGTTAGATGTTTTTAAGTTAGATGTTTTTAAAGAATAAAATGTTTTAGCAATCATGAAACGGGGAAAAGTAGTAAGAGCACAGGTCACAAAGGTTAAATCCTTTTGCCTAAAGTTATGGCTCTGTTTCCTGTATCATGTCTGTGAATGTGCAGCTCACCGAGTCTAGATGCTTGGCTATAATAATAATAATAATAATAATAATAATAATAATTATTATTATTATTATTATTAGCTGTAAAATAAATCTATTACTAGTATCCCCTCCCTCTCTCTCTCTCTCTCACACACACACACACCGTATCTGTAGAATTATTGCATGCGCTATTGCTAAAATAGTTGCTAATTATTTCGTTAAGAGAGATGTGATTGTGTTAAAAGATACAGTGAAGAACAATGAGACAGGATATCTGTCTAAACACACATTCAGCTTTATGGTGTGTGTGTGTGTGTGTGTGGGTGTGTGTGTGTGTGTGTGTGGGTGTGAGCATTTAACAGCCTTCAATAGCAAAAAACCTCGATCCTGCACTGAGCTGAAACAAAACTAAACTTATTAAGGAGATGTGTGAGACGTGTGTCTTTGGGTTAAATTATGGGCGTTACCTTTCTAACATTCCTGAGGAGCACACAGACCTCAAAATTGTTTTTATTTATTTATTTATTTATTACAAAATACAGTAGAATTAAATATAATTGCCCAAGCCAAAGGCAAGAATTTCAGGGCAATCGTCCTTAAGGTAGAGCTGAGAAGGAATTAACCTTGGGCAGAACCTTAGGAAGAACCACATGAGCAACATCCAGCCAGAAGCTACTGTATGCTTCAGTGTGAGGAGAGGATCAGGGGCTTGTATACCTACATTTACTCATTTATCAGATGCTTTTATCCAAAGCGACTTACAAATGAGACACACTCACACACCAATGGTAGCAGAGCTGCATGCAAGGTGCTAGCTTGCCATCGGGGGCAACTTAGGGTTCAGTGTCTTGCCTAAGGATACTTTGGCATGGGATCACCCGGGCCGGGATTCCAACCACCAACCCTACGATTAGTGGACAACCCGCTCTACCGATTGAGCCACAGCCGCCCCTAAGAAGCAAGGTATGGTTAGTAGTGAGGAGCTTGTGTTTTAGGAGCAGGAGTAAGATGGTAGAAGGTGCAGGATCTGCCTCAAAGGCAGAAACTGAAGGGTACTGTGGCTTGAAGACATTAGGTGCAGCAGCATGGGCTAGTACACCCTAGGGGCAGGCATGGGATGGTAGCAGGAGCTTGTAGTCCTTACAAGCAGGATTTGGATAATAGCATCTTGTCAGAAGCGGAGCATGTAGAGCTCAGGAGCTGGATCATAGGAGTGAATTACTAGACCTCAATAGTGTAATCAAGATAGCAGTAAGTATTTACTGATCCCTGTTGGCCAGAACACCATTGCATGCTTGTAGACTGACTGTATGTGTGGTCCCAATAAGAACCATGCTTATTTTTCAGATATGGATTTACTGACATCACCTTCGGAGGTCTGCCATCTGCAGACAGATCCTGTTATGACTAAAGGCAGAGTAAAGGCAACAAAAGCTTGTTAATTGGCACAGACACTACTTTACAGATAATTCTTTTAAAATGACATAAGTGTGTGAGTATGTGACCTTGAGCTTCTTCAGAATGAGATAGACAGGTGGGTGTGGAAAGAGCAGGCAGAGATGTGCAGCGGATTTGAGCCTCTTTGAGATGATAATTATATGTAATGACATTCCTTTTCAACTGTACAACAAAACAATCATTAATTGTCAAGGATGAAAATGTTGTATTGGCATTAATGGATGGTTAATTACCTGAGGGAAGTTCAGGATTGAACTCTGCTGTCAGGCCCTATAATCTCTTTGGTAGCTCAAGGCTACAGAGAACAGGAGGGTACAGGAGGGCAAATTCCTTGTCAAGTGCATCGTCTTTTATCACTTTAGTCTGTGTGTGTGTGTGTGTGTGTGTGTGTGTGTGTGCTTAACTGCAGGCAGTGAAGAACTACATGAGGACTGAATGCAAATGCCACGGGCTGTCTGGTTCCTGCACACTGCGTACCTGCTGGAAGAAGTTGCCTCGGTTCCGGGAAGTGGGCAATCGTCTTCTAGAGCGCTTCAATGGTGCATCAAAGGTGATGGGAGGCAATGATGGAAAAACACTGATCCCTGTTGGCCAGAACATAAAAGCTCCAGATAAACAGGATCTGATCTATTCAGCTGAGTCGCCTGACTTCTGTCTTCCAAACAGGAAAACAGGTTCTCCAGGGACCAGGGGGAGAACCTGCAACAGCACGGCATTGGACATGAGTGGGTGTGACCTGTTGTGCTGTGAGAGAGGGTATAGAGACGATGTTGTTGTTCTGGAAGAGAACTGCCTCTGTCGGTTCCACTGGTGTTGCGTTGTTCAGTGTAAAAAGTGTTCAGTCCGCAAGGAACTGAGCCTCTGTCACTAAGTTCTTACCTGGTGGACAACCTAGAACTATATTGTCCTGTCTGTGTTCGCAGTCCCAGATTACCTGGCTTGTCTGCTTGAGGACTGGATCACTGAATCCAGAACATTGACTGTCTTGCTATAGAACTTCAATTGTGCACTCTCCTGATTGAATTCCAGATTACTGCCTCATCAGTTGCAGAATTGACGCCATGCACTGTTCCAGAACATGATTTATCTGCAGAGGATTCGTTAAATGTGACCTGTTCTGTTGATGGCTCTAGATAAACCATTCACTTGCAGATGAATCTAGATCACAGAGGACCTTGTTGGATCATATGCTGTATCGAGATGCTTCCATTTTACAAACTGATCAATTGGAGAATCTAGAGCATATATAAGCTGGCTTGTGGCAGAGTAACAATCAAACCCAGACACGTCTGCTTAAGTTCTAGACGTGCCTTTCAAACATTCTTCAATACGACATGTTCTGATGGAGCTTTTCCACACTGACTCAGCTGGTGGATGTTTTTGAATGCTGACTAATTTTTATGAACATGGTTTTTCAAACATGATTTACTTTTACAAATATCTCCAATGGGGACTGTTGAAGTTCCAAGTCATTGGCTGTTCTAGTGAAAAATCGGGACTGCTTTGTTAAAGAACTCTTAATCAAGATCACTGACATGATGATCTGCAACATGGCTCACTTGCAGAATGATCTAAAATGCACACTCTTCTGAAGATGTTCTAGAGTTTTGCCTTACCTAATGGAGATTGGATAACAGTGACTCAGTAGGTGTAGAATAAGAAGAACATGAACTCACTTCTTCTTGTTACAGAATGTGAACTTCTGCAGAGGGATGACCAAAGATGGGCTTGAAATTCTAGAGAACACTAAAACATCTTCTGGTTAAGTTACAAAACACAGACTCACCAGATGGAGCTCTAGAACCCTGAGTCTTCTAATGGAGCTTTAGCAACCTGACTTATCTAGGGGAGAAAAATACGTGTAAAGTTCTCAAGGTCTAACTCACCAGATGGAGAATCTCCAGTGCTGACTGACATTCCAAGTGGAAATACTAGAATCTGTACTGTTCACATTCTAGATCCCTTGCAGAACCTGTTTTTTTTTTTTTTTTTTTTTCTCAAGATGCTTCTGCAATATAACTGGGAGTAAATAGACGTGTTAATACTACAAAGTTAATACTGCACCGTTCTCTTAAGAAAGAACTTCAGAACACCAATGTTTATTTGTTTGAGAGTTAATTTGCCCAAACGCTTGCAGTCCAAGTACAGTTCTAGAGACTTCAGTGATGATTGGTTCTGCCAGGCATTAAAAAGAAAACATGCACATGTTCCTCTTTGGGCATGTTTTAATTGAGTAAAAACAAACATTGAGAGATTTGTCTAGAGAATATTTGTTATGGCCCTGTGAAGAACTCACAGTCAAGACAAAGAACAAAGACTTCTATTTATAGACAATAACACGGTGACTACTAACAGAACGAGATGTCTCTGGAATATTCTGTCCGAAGCACTTTGAATATAAGAACTATGCACATTGTACTCGTGTTTAATCCTTCTTTCATGTTTAAAAGAGCAATATGTAAACACCCCTTTATTTTATAGTTTTTTTTATTACTATTATATTCAGTTATTTAATACATAGAGCTTTTACTAGGCAGTGGCATGATGGCAGTTTTGTTTTCAAACCTTCTCTTCTTTATTTTTTATTGATTTTAGATCACATTCGTGTCACTTAAGCAAATCTCACACTACTATGTATGGTACTACAAATGGAAGACATTGAGGTGTGAACGCTGTCTGTTGATCACCAACCCACGATTGCCTATTTGCAAGGATTTCCATGAGCTCTTGCGGAAAGTCATAAATGTTTGAAAATTACAGTGTATAAAAAAAGAACATGGAATTTCTTGTATTCGATCCAAGGAAGTCACTGCTACGTTTTCCTGAAGAGAAGGAACCCGAATCTCGTGAAGTCAATACAATGTTGACGTTGAGTGCAAGAGAATCTTCCTTTACATGACCAGGTTGAAGTGACACAAATCTGACTTTCTGATTGAACATTGACACAGGTCTGATTTATTTTATTTATTTATTTTATTTTTCAGAACTGTGTGGATGCAAATGTCTGATCTTTTCAAATCAGACTTGAGCCACTTTTGTATGGGGTCCTAGATCGGGTACATATCTGTTATGTGGCCATGTGACATGAATGAGAACGGTCAGATTGGGATTCATGTGGTTTTTTAAGCCAGTACGGAAATGTGGAAATTGGTGATGGGGTTGATTTTTTCTCTTTTTTTTTTTTTGGACAAATGAATCAAGCAAAACTGCCAGGAACTGAAACTGAATGGTGCTCAACAAACAGATATGCACATGTGGGGCATTTCAGAGGGCAGATGGGTTCACACTAATGTGACCCATCAATGAACTGACAATGATCCAACAGGTCCAATCTGAGCCAATGAAACTTGTGATGAGCATACACTTGAAGACATGATGAGTGAAGTGTTAACCTGCAATCACAAAAAAATCACAGAACCTACATCACATCTTACACAATGGCTTTGGTTAAATAATCAGCGTAAACCTATAGCACAGGTTTTCATGGAAGAAGGCAAGAACACTTGGAGAGGTTGGGGCTTGGGCCTATAGTTTCATTTAGATACTTATTTAAAGCTCTGACGAAGCCTGGTTATCTTTGCCAATATGGAATTTACCAACTGTCATTTAATTGCACTGTAAATGTCATACAATTTTTAGCCATCCATATAAACTAATTAACGTGACTATGTACATTAAAGATAATAATGGACTTGCAGCTATTCAGAGAGAAATGTGTTCTTTTTGTTTGCTAGCTAGTTGTTTTGGGGTGCACATAATTAATTATACAATGACACAATCAAAAAAAAATAATCATTGCCTGAGTGGCATGTCGGGCTGAAAACATCCCCAGGAAACTCAGACATTGCTCAGAAAACGATCAGAAAAAATCACCCAAGCACGGAGAACATGGAGCTCAATAAATGATTAGATACCTGAAGCTAGGCCACTTCCTTCGATTTCACTATAAACCTAAGACTTTGGGGTTTAAGATGTATATCAGGCTATAGATCAGAATTTCAGGTTTCATTTCCTTATATTTACATCTAGATGTAAACATCTTAGAACATGGCACCTTCAGTTGGAACCCATTTTTCAAGTGATCAAAAATATTGGAACACATGACAGTCCTCTTAGCTTGATTTGTTTAAACAATGATTACTACTCTTGGTTTTCGCCTGTGAAAACATCAGTCAGTGTCATCACCAACAAACTCCACAGGGCTGGGGTGAAGGTCTCACAATCCACCATTCGAAGAGACTTGGAGAGCAGAAATACCACAAGATGCAGACCACTCATCAACAGTAAGAATCAGAGTGGAGTTCATAAAGAAATACAGAGAGGATCCACAAAAGTACTGGAATCTCTACCAAAGTGACGGGAAGGAAAGTGTGGAGAAAGAAAGGATCTGCTCATGATCCAGAACATACGAGCTCATCTGTGAAACATGGTGGAGGTAGTGTCATGGCTTGGGCTTGCATGGCTGCTTCTGGAACATTCTCACTCATCTTTATTGATGATGAACTCATGATGGAGCAGCAGAATGAATTCAGAAGTTTACAGGAACATTTTATCTGCAGATTTACACAGAAACGCATCCGAATGAATCAGGAGGAACTTCATCATGCAGCAAGACAACCATCCAAAACACACTTCCACCTCATCACAGGACTTCATCAGGAGGGACAGTGGAACAAGTCCATCACCAGACCTTCACCCAACTGATCAGCATCTCACCTCCTGAAGAGGAGACTGAAGGGAGAAACCCCCCGAAACACAACTACTGAAAGAAGCTGCAGGAGAAACCTGGAGAATCTTTACAAGAAGAAACCAGCAGTCTGGTGTCAGTGTGAGTCAGGAGTGATGCAGTTACTGCGAGTTCATCTCACCACACTGTTGTCGACTCTTTTACTAGAACAGCACAACTTCGTGTTTTTATTGTTTACTTATCTCTACTGCTCTCAGCCGAGTCGTGGCATCTCATATGAGAAATATCATTTTTAAAAATGTAGTCGTATGATTTAGTTTTGACCTTCACATGATCACTCGCTGTGCATTTAAATTTACGGCTTCTCTCTCGACGCTCGACATTTCAGGGAGTGTAAAACTGCATGACAGCCGGGGTCCTGATGTTCCAGTAAAATAAATAAATAAATAGAATATAACAGGTGTGTCTTACTTATTATTTTCCTGGACGGAGGTTACATTTTCCAACGCCGCAGTAGACTATTATTATATGACTTTATTTTCTGATTTGTTTCAGAGGCCATATTGTTCTTGGCTCCGTGCCAATGGGAGTTCGCGAATATCTGCATCGCTCTGTAGGAATGGTGGTTCGGTCCACAAGGCAAGTTTCCTCACTTGTGTTGAAAGATGAAATAAAACGTCTGCTCTGTGCTTCGGATCATGGGTTCATGTTCGACAGCATGCCTCTGTGATGACGCTCCGTGTTTCTGTCCTGACAAGAGCAGTACTGTACACGGTGTTATAGCTGACATTATATAAACACTGACGGAGCACCGTCAGTGCACAAACTTACACACACGTTTGCACAAGCTATCATCTGATATGAAATGTTGGTGCTAATGTACTGTCTGAACCAAAGTTCGCTTGAGTTAGCTAGATACATAACAAAGTGATGTACATAAATCTATCCAATTAAAGTTTTGTCTAATTATAAATATTCATGTCATTGTGATGAGAGCTAATATGACTGTGATCGGTACTTTAAACACTAATTCACACCGGTTATGTCAACACATCAGTTGGTCCACACTGGATATGTTTCAACTGCATTTTCATACTTGTTACTGGCAGGAGAAAGAGCAACAACGAACACAGTTCCAGATTTATGAGCGCATTTGTTTTGTTATGAAATGGAATAAACCTAATCTGAGAGCTACCAGAATCCCCTGCTGATAACCACAGCCCTCTCAGCCACGCCCCTTTTCAGCTACACCCTCCTCTCATCCATGCTTCCTCTCAGCGCCGCCCCTTCTCAGCTACACCCTCCTCTCATCGATGCTTCCTCTCAGCCACGCCCCTTTTCAGCTACACCCTCCTCTCATCCATGCTTCCTCAGCCACGCCCCTTCTCAGCTATACCCTCCTCTCATCCATGCTTCCTCTCAGCGCCGCCCCTTCTCAGCTACACCCTCCTCTCATCCATGCTTCCTCTCAGCGCCGCCCCTTCTCAGCTACACCCTCCTCTCATCGATGCTTCCTCTCAGCCACGCCCCTTCCCAGCTACACCCTCCACTCATCCATGCTTCCTCTCAGCCACGCCCCTTCTCAGCTACAGCCTCCTCTCATCCATGCTTCCTCTCAGCCACGCCCCTTCTCAGCTATACCTTCCTCTCATCGATGCTTCCTCTCAGCCATGCCCCTTCTCAGCTACACCCTCCTCTCAGACATAAGCGAGCTTGACAATGTATATTTGCTTAAGGTAAAGGTTTTAAAACGTGAAAGTCTCAAATTCATGGAAATTATAGCCTGTCAGTGAAATAGGTAAAGAAGGTGTGGCCTCTGCCAGTATCATTGAAGAAGGCGTGATCCCTCTGTCTGTCAGTCTCAGTGAAGGAGGCATACCCCATATGTCTGTCAATCACAGTGAGGGAGGTGTGGCCTCTGTGTATATTAGTGTAATATAATCATAGAAGTATAATGATCGAACTCTATTTTAAATAACACTAAATTTGAGTTTAAATATTTATAACACTACATAGTCTCACATTTCCCTTCCACTGTCCTCAAACATGCCCTGTGTGTCTGTCTCTCTGTTTGTCTGTCTGTGTGCCTCTCTCTCTCTCTCTCTCTCTCTACCACTCATCTGAAAGGAAAAAGGTGTTGTTTAGACCAGGAACACACTCCCTTTGTGTTCAACAAGTCAGTGCAGGCTCTGATTTTTCCAAGAATTCGTCATTGCATAGCTGGAGACTGAGGAGAGAATGGAGAAAGAGAGAGAGACAGAATGAGAGACAGAACAAGAGAGAGAGAGACTGAGAGAGAGACAGAGAGACACAGGTGTTTTTTAAAAGAAGCTTCTAATTTGGCCACTGCGTATTTGAATGGGGGATCACTTTGCACACACACACACACACACACACACACACACACACACACACACCCAGAGTGGATCAGTGATGCTTTGGGGCTGTTTTTGTATTTCTAGTGAAGACTGATAGCATCATCAATTTTGCAAAGTTCCAGGATCATTTTAGATCAAAGTCAGAAGATCAGAGTAAAATTTTGATGCCAAAAATTCTTGGAAATGAGGAAATTTACTCCTGCACTTGGGCTTAAGGATAAAAGCATTGTACAAAAATCTAAACTTCTTAGTTTCATAAAGCGTAATGTTAAACAGACCAGTAACTGCGAGTGTTCCTGAGACGTCTCAACGAAACCCCAAGTTTTACAAAGAACTCAATGTTCTGCATTGAGGAGTGGACCAAGATCTCCTTCAAAACATTACGAGAAGAACCGGCATTACGAGAAGGGGCGGCTGTGTCTCAGTGGGTAGAGCGGGTTGTCCACTAATCCACTAATCGTAGGGTTGGTGGTTGGAATCCCGGCCCGGGTGATCCCATGCCGAAGTGTCCTTGGGCAAGACACTGAACCCTAAGTTGCCCCCGATGGCAAGCTAGCACCTTGCATGGCAGCTCTGCTCCCATTGGTGTGTGAATGTGGTCTCATTAGTAAGTCGCATATTTAAAAAAATATAAAAATGATATTTCTGTAAAGCTGCTTTGAGACAATGTACCATTGTAAAAAGCGCTATACAAATTGATAAATTATTATTATTATTATTAAGAACCTCAGCGCTGTGGACTCATCAGATATTAACTGCAGGGGTGCAAATACTTTTGTACCAGATGAGTTTTTGTGTTAAAATAAAACTGCAGTATGTCTGAGATGTCTAAGTGTGAGATATCTGTCATTGTGTGTGTTATTCGCATTAGAGACTAATGACTAATATTTATGGTGGACTGCATATGATTGCTCGGGTATAACTCACAGTTAGAGTATAATAATAATAATAATAATAATAATAATAATAATAATTGGTACATTCTAATGTCACAGTAATGATAAACAATTCCAGGCCTCAGCCACCAGGGAGAGCTGTTTAATTTCATTTACATTTATATCACAGAGCAACTGAACATCACGCAGCACCTTCATCATGCACAGATAGATGGATCAAACTGAGTTACATGGGAAAGACAGACGGACAGACAGAGAGAGAGAGAGTGGAAGAAAGAATGTCAGACAGACAGACAGACAGAAGGAAGGATGCTGACAGAGAGACAGACAGATACACTGTGGCATTTGGCAGACACCCTTATCCAGAGCGACTTACAGAAGTATTTTGAAGTCTCCATCATCCTGATACTGGTTCAGTAGGTACTATCAGTCTAAAACATTGAAAAAAAAGGTCATGTTTCAAATTAAAGTGCTAATTTAAGTACTTCAGGAAGCAGTAGACTGAAAGACTTATTAACAGAAAAAAGTTAGAGACAGACAGACAGAAAGACAGACAGATAGACAGAGAAACAAGCATGCAGAGAGACAGACCGCTTTCACCTGCACTGAAACATGGTGGTGGTAGTGTGACGGTGGGACATTTTGCTGCTTAGGGACCTGGCCAACTTATTATCAGAATATCTCCGACCATCTGTGTGGACACTGAAGACGCAACAGGACAATGATCCAACACACAGACACGGTGTCTGTCCTAATTAAGGTCATGAGATGTAGCAGAAGATCCACAGAGATAAACACGACTCAAATTATAGGAAGTGCTTAGCTGAAGTTTTATATTTATAAATATATATATATATATATACAGTGCCTTGCGAAAGTATTCGGCCCCCTTGAACTGTTCGACCTTTTGCCACGTTTCAGGCCTCAAACATAAAGATATAAAACTGTCATTTTTTTGTGAAGAATAAACAACAGGTGGGACACAATCATGAAGTGGAACCAAATTTATTGGATATTTCAAACTTTTTCAACAAATAAAAAACTGAAAAATTGGGCGAGCAAAATTATTCAGCCCCCTTAAGTTAATACTTTGTAGCGCCACCTTTTGCTGCGATTACAGCTGTAAGTCGCTTGGGGTATGATTGTGTCCCACCTGTTGTTTATTCTTCACAAAAAAATGACAGTTTTATATCTTTATGTTTGAGGCCTGAAATGTGGCAAAAGGTCGAACAGTTCAAGGGGGCCGAATACTTTTGCAAGGCACTGTGTGTATATATATATAATATATATGTGTGTTTAAGTGGGCATTTATTTCACAGGGGTGATGTGGGTCATACGCTTTCAAAATAAACATTAAAACCTGTATAGGAAATAATAAGGAATATTAAAATGAGGACAAATCCTTTGTTTAATGTATCTGTACATCTTTACAGGTCACATGGATGGAGATATTTCCACACATGAAAATTACTCTTACAAGTTAAACGTTTGATGAAATTCCACCCGAGACAATCATACATCACCTCGTTTCACCTCATCTCCAGGTCCAGTGATTTCTGGTGAATTTGGAGTAACAATCTGGCGTTTATGTGCACGTGCTCGCTGAGTAAACACTGATTCGGGGTTCAAACCTGGGTTTACTGAGGACGTTGATAACCAGCGTCATGAATCCTGTTAACCTTAATGACCCCAGGTTAGATTAGTTCAGTTTCGGCAACTCGAAACGTACTCTGCAACTCTGTTTGAGTGAAACATGCCTCAGTGCTTCTCTTTTAGCAGAGGAGTTCAGCATGAGGTGTAGGAACAGAGACGATCTCTCTGGAACTGTTGTTCCTGCTGCTTTCAGGTCGTCCTGCAACTCTCTTCAAGTGGCTGCTCTGTTACCTTCCTGATCCATGGATTAGATCGAGACTTGTCTATTTGGATAACAGTATCTGTGAGATAAATAAACTGAACTGATGTCACATGCTAGAACAACAAGTGGCAAAAGCGATTGCCACGACGTACATCAACATGTCTGCATCTCCAAAGCCCATAAAAACCCAAACTGTTTCCTTCAAAAAAACCCAAGCTGTTTAGTTTCCCCTTGAGTTGTCGTCATTCCCCTCCGCGGTCTCTCCGACTCCACAGTGATTTATGTCAAGTGCACATTAAATTACTGACGAGAGCAGGAATAAACCACCATCTGTTTTCACCCGGATTAAACCCGAGTGTGATTGTGTCTGAAATGTGAAAAATGCAATGTTGGCTACTGCTGTACCATTTTGTTCTTCACTGCCATGAGCTCCTTGAAGTGGCTTTATAGGGCACAGAGCAAGAGAGTGCCGACCCAACGTGATCGACATCTGAAGCCCATTTCCTGCCATTAAACCAGAGAGACTATTAGGTCTAAACACTGCCTCGTTTCCACAGTACCACTTCAAAGGTTTGCCTCACACACGCCGTAAACAGCGACAAAACAGTCCCGAAATAAAACGGGAGGAGTTGCTCCCAATCAGAATCCTGATCGATAACGATACCTGATCAATAGAGCTCTGATTACTGACGGTGGCATTTCATATCCAATCAGCAGTTACATCATGGAAGTATTGTCATGACGAGCGCTTGAATAAAAAATGAATAAAAAATGAATGTTACATGAAGGGGAAGTTAAAACAGGACGGAAACAAGTTGAAGGAGTTGAAGGAAAGGAAAAGTTTCGTTTTTTAAAGGTAAAAGAGGAGGAGTCAAAGAAAGAGAGTTAAAAGAAAAGTAAAAAAAGAAATAATGACAAACTAAAAACTAACGAAGTAGCAAAAAAGGTGAGAAGCATTAAGGCTGCAGTACTGAACTTTCGCCTCTCTATCGCCATCTCTGTTTGAAACATAAAACTGCAATCTTCTTGTGGAGGTTTTTTGGTAAATGGTAAATGGTCTGCACTTATATAGCACTTTCATCCAGAGTGCTGGTTCTCATTCTCTCTCTCACACACACACACACACACACACACCCACACACACCCACACACACGAATGGTAGCAGAGCTGCCATGCAAGGCACTAACTTGCCATCGGGAGCAACTTGGGTTCGGTGTCTTGCCCAAGGACACTTCAGCATGTGGAGTCACGTGGGCCCGGAATCGAACCGTCAACCCTACAGCTTAAAAATAAATAATTAAAAAATGAAGCCTTAAAAGAAGAGGAAGGAAAGAAAGAAAGAAGTCTAGTGTGCAGCGTTCTGAAAGGGGTTTGGATTGTGATACGTGGTAATCCCAGTGATTCTCAGTATATTGTGGAGCTGATTGTTGGCAGGTGGACGTGAGCTGAACACACAGGTATTTTCTTCAGCTCTAAGTTTTTGTTTATGTTCTCATCAGACTTCAAACACAACCAAATAAGCACCGGGCCATCGAGCTGATCGCTATCTAAGACAGCCATCAAAACGACGCAGCTCTGATGTACATGGTTGAAATTCCCAGACGGTGAATAGCTCGTATCAACGCGGGGAACTTTGAACCTGAACTAGCTGCATCATGATGTAGTTCATCATTTAAAGTTATTCTAGGTTAATGACATCACAAAACAGGTAAAAGTATTTAGGATTTCCTGAGATTTAGAAACGTTGTGGCATGGCAGTGCCCCTGAAGAGCAGGTCCACCATGACATCGTCCAAATAAAAGCACTCTCATTTAAAATGATCTTAGACCTGGGTTATAAGCTTGACAGACATATTATACTGCATCATTATCATTACAGAGTCAGGGCACTGATTTAATTCCATGCACCAACGTATTTCTTTTTGAAACAGGAAGTCAAGAGGCCACATGTCTATAAATATTGTTTACACAAATATCCTTGTTTTTATTGATTCTTTTTCTTCAAGGTGTTATTATGGTCTTCCAGGGGACATCATCATTGTTCCAGTCCATCTCCTGATGAACTCCTAAAGAGACTATGCCATTCCAGTAGCTGTTACGATATTAACCATTACGGTTCACGTTGAGTTTATGCACATGCTATGGATAAGTGGTTCTGATATACTGAAAGGATTTGGAAGGAGGCCTACACTTTTCTTCAACAAGTGGTCCAAAGACAATAGTAGAAGCCAGGTTGTTGTTTAGTGATCTTCCTGGATTACCACCAAAGGATCTGGTGTGGCGTTCTACTATCAACCTTAACTAAAAGCTCAGCCCCTGAATCATGAGGCTTTTTCAAGGTCCTGTTACAAATCAACCATCATCATCATCATCATCATCTTGCCATTCTTTACTATCTCCAATTCCACTTAAGTGATGGCGAAGAGCCAAAGTGGAGGCTGATCTAGATCAGGGTCATCAATCTGCAAATGACCGGTGTGGTTGCTGGATTTTATTCCAACCAAGCAGAAGCCACACCTGGTAATTGATTGAGGTTAAGATGAACAGATTAAGCAGATGGAATCAGGTGTGGCTTCCAAGTGCTTGGAGTAGGAACTTGCAGCCGCACTGGCCCTTAGCGGATAATATTGAAAAGCTTGACCTAGATGCAGGTGGAATTTGGGGTCACTGGTGTAAACAAACTACTACTCTCCAGGACTCTCCTTCATGTCCATAGAGTACTGAAGACAGACCATCGTAAGCCTGGTCCCCTGGTTGATTAGTTTTCTTCCATTATCCTGGAAATGGACTGCCACCTACTTGTTCTTCACACTACTGGACTCCTGAGATTGGAAGGTCTGCCTTCAGTGCAGCATGAGTATTGTCAGAAAGGGTATAGTCCTGAGTTGCAAAGTTTGATCCCACCAGTGACATCTTAGACCCCAAGCTTATCAAGTAGTTCCACTGCCAACATCTGGACCAACCTCCTCTCAGGCCCTAGGCCATCACTCATGCTAAAAATGGAGATGGAGACCCCAGACTCTTTAAGTAGTTCTACCACCATCATGTGATCCAACATGCGCATTCAGCCTTGGCCATCAGTCCAGGAGAAATGTTGATGTGCATCAGGCCTCAGTCTCTCTAGAGCTTCTTGAGGTTTCACATTTAATTAGTTTTTGACATCTGTTTATAGATTACACTTCCAGATATTCTGCATGACATCATTGAGCTTATTTTGGACTGCCACTGTCATAATGAAATAACTACTGCACATATAGACCTGAAATAACGAACTGCACATATGTACCCTGCCTTGTGCCCGATGCTCCCTGGGATAGGCTCCAGGTTCCTCCATGGATGGACATATAGACTATTGCTGCTGTGTTGTAGGACTTTTTAGACCTTTAGGCACAAATAAATTTTATCCTGGTCAGGGTTTCCAGAGAACTAGGTGGGATATCACACAGGATAGAGCTAATCTATCGCTGTCATGCCCTAGCTAGCTGTTTTAACCTGTTGTGTGTGTGTGTGTGTGTGTGTGTGTGTAATTAGAGGGCTATTAGCTGTTTGGTGGGGGGGGGGGGTTAAGTTCCTTACGGGAAGTTGTCAGCACTGAGTTTGAGTTATTGTAGGGAAGAGAACAGAGAACTCAGGATCAAAAAGTACACTCTTGAAAAAATACACACGCACATACAGGCATTCCATGACCTTTGACCTTTTGTATCTTGGCACTGCTGTGATGTCAGCCTCACTTGCTTTGCTCAGAAGATTAAACAGGAGTGAGAAGGTCCAGAGAGTGGGATATGGCTGCAGGCCGAAAGCGCTCACTCATGGCAGAGAGAATGGTTCGACGTGTAGTTGTGTGTTCTTCACTGTTCTACATTTTGTGTTGTTCTGTATTGAGCTGGGGGTTGATGCTACAGTGATGGAGATGTTGTACTGTAGTCCATTTCAAAGCTGAAGACACATCATACTCTCTGGTTTTATCTCGGTCATATGAAGCAGATTTGGACTTTCCCCTGCTGCAGGGAGGGTCGATGACTCACATGCTTCATCGCTACAGACAGACGTGTCACAATCGAACACACTAAGGGCAGATGATCCCAGGTCACCTGTAGTTCAAGCAGCCCCTAGCTCATTACGGCCACCTGACCTCCCATTGCTCCTGCAGTAATAATAATCCCTCACCACATCTGTACTGTGCACTACTTAGCAATGTTCTGTCCCATCACTTACATGTCATTTGAAACGGGTCTCTTTATACAGGTTAAAGCTAGGCTAACTCTTAGCAGGCTAGTCATCCCTGCTCACAGGTCTGGTATAAGATGGTTCTTAAGGTTCTTAAGGCTGCAAAGCTATAAAGATTATTAGTAGGAGCAGCAGCAGCGTCCTGTGGCCTAGAAATTAACACCGACATAACACAAAAACACAACTAGTATTATTCTGTAAAGTTATAGTTTGCCATATCTATGTTTTATTCGTATAAATATGAAATATTTACAAGATGTTTGACTTTCAAAAGTCAACCTAGACAAAATAGGTCTAGTATATGGTTGTTATTAGTTTTTTTTTAGTTTAATTTTACTTTTATTCATACTGGATGGTGATTGGCTAGAACTTGTGTGTGTGTGTGTGTGTGTGTGTGTGTGTGTGTGTGTGTGTGTGTGTGTGTGTGAGACAGAGACACAGAGAGAGACAGAGACAGAGACACACAGAGAGAGAGAGAGAGACAGAGACACAGAGAGACACAGAGAGAGACAGAGACAGAGACACAGAGAGAGACAGAGACAGAGACACAGAGAGACAGAGACAGAGACACAGAGAGAGAGAGACAGAGAGAGAGAGACAGAGACACAGAGAGAGAAAGAGAGAGAGAGAGAGACAGAGACAGAGAGAGAGAGAGAGAGAGAGACAGAGACACAGAGACAGAGAGACAGAGACAGAGAGAGAGAGACAGAGACACAGAGAGAGAGAGAGACAGAGAGACAGAGACAAAGAGATAGAGACAGAGACACAGAGAGAGAGAGAGAGACACAGAGAGAGAGAGAGAGAGAGACAGAGAGAGAGAGAGAGAGATAGACAGAGACACACAGAGAGAGAGGGACAGAGACACAGAGAGAGAGAGGGACAGAGACACAGAGAGAGAGAGAGAGACAGAGAGAGAGACAGAGAGAGAGAGACAGAGACACATAGAGAGAGACAGAGACACAGAGAGAGAGAGAGAGAGAGAGAGAGAGAGAGAGAGAGAGAGAGAGAGAGAGAGAGAGAGAGAGAGAGAGAGAGAGAGACACAGAGAGAGAGAGAGAGAGAGAGAGAGACCTTCCAATCCTAACTGATCTAGTTAGAATTGCAAGATAATTATAGTTTGGACTTTAGAACAGTTTCATTGCTCAAGTTGTCATTATTATTATTATTATTATTATTATTATTATTATTATTATTATTACTGAATATTGTGTGTGTGTGTGTGTGTGTGTGTGTGTGTGTGTGTGTGTGTGTGTAAATCTGTCTGAGCGGGACACACACTTGACTCTGTCCCATGAGAAAATGGGCATTTATTTTAGTGCGAGTTTAAATGAGACGGTTTTAACAGGAATAAAGAGAACTATCTGAAAAATGTAACCAGTCCGGTGTCCATATGACTGTGTGTGTGTGTGTGTGTGTGTGTGTGTGTGTGTGTGTGTGTGTGTGTGTGGTTTACATTTAAGCGTTAGTAATGACAGAAACTCTGAATGATACATGTCATTAAAGACGGGTTTGTTCTTGTGCACTGGACTGAATGATGGATGGATTAAAAGCTGATCTGCGGTGTTTCTGCTTGAGTTTGACTTTATTCTTCTTGCTGTTCTTTAATATGTGACTTTTATACTATTTAATACTCTCTGTACTAAAAATGCAGGTTCGTGTGCACATGTAAAACATTGTCTATATGAACAGAACCCACCGTGTGGACAGAACTCTGAGCGTGTAGAGACACTTTCATATCTGCTGTTGTGTGTACTACAGGTGGACTACAGGTGCACCATATGCAGCGGTACAAGCTTTTCACTAGTGCTCTCAGACGTCTAGACCTCACTGTATAACAGACCCGTTGTGAAGAGATGTTCTCACGCTGCTTCCACATGAACCCTAAAGAAGTTGAGTTGCATTGAGAAAACAATTGAACTCCGCCCCTTCCTGAATACTTGATTTTCTTCATTAATGCGTTAATGCGTTGTTTCTATAGTAACAGATCATTCACAGGGACGCTCCAGATAAACGGATAAAAAAAGACGTGTAATGTAAAAAAAAAAGGTTTCTGAAAGGAGAAATATGTTTATGTAGCATTTCATGGAAGGAGTCTCCAGTGTCAGTGCTTTAACTGTCAGAGCTAAAGCTGTAACGTTCTAGTCCTTATTCCTCATAATCACATCTAATAAAACTATGTGTATAATTTCCCTGTGTGTGTGTGTGTGTGTGTGTGTGTGTGTGTGTGTGTGTGTGTGTGGGAAGGGAATGCTTTATAGGTCTCTTGGGTTTCTAAGCAGCTCCTGCTATTGAGCAGAATATAAATGATAGTGACAAATGACCTTATAAATCCTGATCCTGAGTCAGCCTGACCTTTCTGAGCCCTCACACACACACGCACACACGCACACACACACACACACACACACACACACACACACACACACACGCTACATGTACCTGCTCAGTTTACTTTTATAATCTTTGCTGTAATTTAAATTCCAGGCTCCATAATGCCTCAGGAATGTCGCAGCGTTTTATACTGTTGCATAAAATTATTTTGCGTTTACAAATTAAATAAATAATAAATAATACTGTAGTTATATTGTTAAACAATATATATTAATAAGATAAACGTGTGCAACAGTATAAAAATGAACTAATAATTAAATCCAAATATTTATTTGAATAATTGACATGCGTGTGAAAATTAAAAAGAATTATTTAAAAATGATAAATATGAATATATTATGAGATTTGAATGAATAATTAATTACTTTTATTATTAGCAGTAGTAGTAACAATAATAATAATAATAAGAAGAAGAAGAAGAAGAAGAAGAAGAAAATAACTGACTGTATGCCTTATTTATATTTGATATTTAATTACCAAATAAAACAAATGAGTAATTGTTTAATAAATAATGCTGTATTGAAAATCTACACTGCAATTGATTTTTTTAAGACCATCCTCTCAGGAGGACGGAGCTGTTGGAAGCGTGAAGTCTAAAATCATTTAAAGTGTTCTATATATCGACAATATTGCAGCATTTATTTAAAACAACAATAATAAATGTTTTAACAATTAAACGTTTTATTTATGAATAAATTTAAAAAATGCTCCAAATCAGTTAAATGATTCGAGTATTGAGTGAATCGATTCCATCGAGTTATAGAATCAAATGAATAGAACTGACCTGAGCATTCCTACACCTATCAGTGATAAAGCGTGTAGAATGTAGTGATGTATACAGAAATGGAGGTGTAATTGCTGGAGTGTCCTGTAGAGGGAGCTCATCTCCATCACTCACTATGAGCTCAGAATCACACACCTGCTCTCCAGATGCCAGCGAGTAAAAACACAAAACGCAGTCTTTCTGTGGTTCATAGAGCTCCTTTTCGATCTTTTTTTCCTCTGGGCTTTCTCTCAGGCCTGGCGAGGCTTCTCCGTCCTCATACTGTTTACAGGAGCGAACGGGAAAATCACCTGATGACAGGACAGAGGACGTCAGCTCACCTGCAGGGACATGGTCATGTGACTTTAAGACTCATCACCCCGATGAAGCGTGCGCTGTTAGCCATTCATCATGACATTTTAACATAAACGCTAACACGCACATTCGGTTCCAACCAGACCCTTCATCTGGAGTATTTTATTAACCTATCACCTTCTGACTTACTAGCAAACCTGACCCTGACCAATTACAGAGAGAGATAGAGACAGACAGGTGTCGAACAAGAGAGATAAAGCTTATGAGGTGGAAGAGAAGAAGATATGCAGAGTGCGAGATATGGAAGGAAAGACCGGGATGGAGAGAGTGAAAGAGATGAAGGAAAGACCGGGATAGAGAGAGTGAAAGAGATGAAGGAAAGACCGGGATAGAGAGAGAGAAAGAGATGAAGGAAAGACCGGGATAGAGAGAGTGAAAGAGATGAAGGAAAGCCCGGGATAGAGAGAGTGAAAGAGAAAGAGATGAAGGAAAGACCCGGATAGAGAGAGTGAAAGAGATGAAGGAAAGCCCGGGATAGAGAGAGTGAAAGAGAAAGAGATGAAGGAAAGACCGGGATAGAGAGAGTGAAAGAGATGAAG
>JAFFST010045939.1:0-16640 GCA_022414735.1 Noturus placidus | reverse complement strand
ATGAAGGAAAGACCGGGATAGAGAGAGTGAAAGAGATGAAGGAAAGACCGGGATAGAGAGAGTGAAAGAGATGAAGGAAAGACCAGGATGGAGAGAGTGAAAGAGAAAGAGATGAAGGAAAGCCCGGGATAGAGAGAGTGAAAGAGAAAGAGATGAAGGAAAGACCGGGATAGAGAGAGTGAAAGAGATGAAGGAAAGAGACAGACGAGCGAGTAAAAGAGTGAGAGATGTGGAATGAAAGAATCCCAATCGTGAGAGAGAGGGACAGAAATAGTAAAAGACAGAGAGGGAAAGAACAAGACAAAAGGAGATATTTAGAATGAAAGACAGAATCAGAACCGCGTTATTTTCTGTGATTTGGTTTAGATTCTGTGTGAAGTATGAAATCATTTATTGCACGGTGCAATAATACTAATACCATGCATGACATGTTTGTGTACTTGCACACTATATGTGTAAAGGTGTAGGTTGGGCTTTGCAGTGAGGTAATTGGGTGGAAGTTGCTATTAAATGGTGCACTTATATAGCGCTTTACACTGCGTCTCATTCACCCATTCACTCACACACCAATGGTAGCAGAGCTGCATGCAAGGTGCTAGCTTGCCATCGGGAGCAACTTAGGGTTCAGTGTCTTGCCCAAGGACACTTCGGTATGTGGAGTCACGCGGGCCGAGATTCGAACCGCCAACCCTACGATTAGTGGACAACCCGCTCTACCGACTGAGCCACAGCTGCCCATGTTGGATTAGTTGGATATTAGTTGGATCATCTCCAGACAGAAGCTGTGTTGGTGATGGACCCGTGAGATGTTTGTCTGGATGTTCAGCCATTTCACCACTCTCCCTGATGGTGTACAAGTCCATTATTTTGGTGAGTTCACAGCTGATGATTTCCTCAGCCGAGTGGTCCCCTCGCTGCAGTCTGATCTGGAGAACTAAGGTGTGTGGGTAGTGAATACACTCTCCACGATGGTTGGGGAGAATTGTTTCCGGACCGCTTGAGAGACTTCCTGAGTTGGTGTAGAAAGAACAGTCATCGCTGTGCTTTCTTTAGGATGCTGGTTATAATGTTGGCCCATTTCAGTAAGCTGGTGATGGTGGTCCTCAGGAAACTGAACGAATCAACCGTGGACTCGTTGGAGCCGTTGAAGGTTTGAAAGAGGGATGCTTGTGGAAGTGAACTGTCGACAGAATTAAGGTCAAGGTTGTTATGGGCATCTCATGTAGGTAGTCTCAACATTGTTGCTGGTGAGACCCACTAGTTTATTTTGATTATTTTGATGGCGCTCTCTGCTGTGGTGTAAAGGGAGTACAGGAGTTGAGAGAGAACACAGCCCTGTCTTACTCTTGTGCTGACTGAGATGGAGGCCAGTTTCATACAGGAAGATCCAGGTGAATGCAGGATCTGGCAGATCTGCACAGTGTAGTAAGGTGCCATGTGAGACAGCGTCTGTTCCAGTTGCTATCCTGAAGATCTTGTGAACGTCCTCCTGTTTCATTGCCAGTGATGGTGATGGTTGTAGTGAGGTAGGATGGACGTCTGGTGTGAAGTTGTAGCAGGGAGCATGCGTTGATGAGGGAGACGATGTGGTCATTCGCCGCATTCTCCTAGCTCAGAAGTACGGTATTTTTCGATGTACTTCAAAGCTTCTATGTTTTTGTTAGCTATAAAGTGGGAAAAACCAGCTAACTGTGACGAGTGAGGTATATTTTCTCCTCAAAAAGTGAACTCTACAGTATAATCAGTCTCACAGATCTAACACGTGAACATGTCTGTCTGTTGACTGATTTGAAGAAAAGAAATGCTACTGTGTTTACTGCTTATGTTGATTTCAGATCACTTGTTTAACTCGACTTGAGAAGATGTTCTTTGGTTTTTCCTAGTCCAAAAATGACAAGTAAGGACCTTTAATTGAACGGAGCATAAAACTGGTTCAGCTGGTCGGCCAGACTGAGGGAGCCAGGTGCTTGTGAGCTTGTCTGTTTGAAGTTGCAGCCCTGCTGTTGTTTTCTACAAAGTTGTTCTCCCTTATCTGTCCATCACTGCTCTCAGTTAAAGTGTCGTTTCATAAGGTGGAGTTCCTCCCTGTGGACAGATCTGTAGGCCATGCTCTGAGCACCCTCACCCTCGGACCTCACACCAGTCTTCTCATGAAGGTTCACGTCTTCGCAGAAGGAGATATAGGATGTGGGCGTATCAGTATACTCGTCGAAACCCCAGTCAGTGGAGTCCGGGCAGTCCCTCAGCATTTCTACAGCCTCAGGAGACCAGCAGCAACTGATGGTGGGCTTCGACTGCTCCAGGTTCCTTCTGTATGTGGGTACATGCATGTTCATAGTGTGGTCCGAGTTGCCAAGAGAGACTGACCGAGAGAAAAGAGGCAGAAGAAGAGAGGTATAGAGTGATATCAAACAGAAGAAAAGGAAAGACCAGAGTGAAAGACAGAGATGGAGAGAAACAGACACAGATATAGGGCAGCATACAGGGCACATGAGGTGACATCAAATAAGGAAATATGAACATCCAGAATGTTAGTGCACATTTTTGGGGTCAAGTAAAGAAAAATAAGTGTATCATTTGTAAAGCAGCTGGTAAACATTCTCTCTCTCTCTCTCTCTCTCTCTCTCTCTCTCTCTCTCTCTCTCTCTCACACACACACACACACACACACACTCAGAAGTGCACACATGTTGTGGTGTGGCATGTTTTGATGAGATTTGATGTCTCAGTAGTACAGAATGATCGAGTGCTCAGAGCTGCGGTCGTATCTGGCTCTGGAGCGGGCATAAGCTGCAGCGGTGAAACCGAGCTCAGAGCGGCTCTTTAATATTCCCATGTGTGTAGAGTTCAGGAGAAGCCACAGTGAGGGTGTGTTCCTCTTCACCTCCCCCCTGTATACACATACACACACACCGCACTGCCTGACCTCACGGCCGCTACATCCTCACGCTCGCCTGCTGGAAACATCAGCAGCACAACTGTGTGCACATCCACCATCACCACAATAACACCACCTCCACCACTACCGCTGCTGATGGGGTACGCATCCACCACAACACACTGCGATACACACACGGGTATATTAGAGAGAGGGAGGGAGAGAGAGAGGGGGGGAGAGAGAGACCCAGAGAGAGAGAGACCCAGAGAGAGAGAGAGAGAGAGAGAGAGAGAGATCCAGAGAGAGAGGGAGGGAGAGAGAGACCCAGAGAGAGAGACCCAGAGAGAGAGAGGGAGAGAGAGACCGAGAGAGAGAGAGAGAGAGAGAGAGAGAGAGAGAGAGAGAGAGAGACCCAGAGAGAGAGACCCAGAGAGAGAGAGATCCAGAGAGAGAGACCCAGAGAGAGAGAGATCCAGAAAGAGAGAGGGAGAGAGAGACCCAGAGAGAGAGAGAGGGGGAGAGAGACCCAGAGAGAGAGAGACCCAGAGAGAGAGGGAGAAAGAGCGAGACCCAGAGAGGGAGAGACCCAGAGAGAGAGGGAGAAAGAGAGAGACCCAGAGAGGGAGAGACCCAGAGAGAGAGAGAGACCCAGAGAGAGAGAGACCCAGAGGGAGAGAGACCCAGAGAGAGAGAGAGAACCAGAGACAGAGAGAGAGAGAGACCCAGAGACAGTGGGAGAGAGAGACCCAGAGAGAGAGGGAGAGGGAGAGAGGGGGAGAGAGACCCAGAGAGAGAGGGAGGGAGAGAGAGAGAGAGAGAGAGAGAGAGACCCAGAGAGAGAGAGACCCAGAGAGAGAGAGAGACCCAGAGAGAGAGAGACCCAGAGAGAGAGAGACCCAGAGAGGGAGAGACACAGAGAGAGAGGGAAAAAGAGTGAGACCCAGAGAGGGAGAGAGAGAGGGAGAAAGAGAGAGACCCAGAGAGGGAGAGAGACCCAGAGAGGGAGAGACCCAGAGAGAGAGAGAGAGAGAGAAAGAGAAAGAGAGAGACCCAGAGAGAGAGAGACCCAGAGAGGGAGAGACCCAGAGAGAGAGAGAGGGAGAAAGAGAGAGACCCAGAGAGAGAGAGAGACCCAGAGAGAGACTCTTGACCTTTTATGGGTGCTTTATTAGTAAGGAGTAAAAAAAAAAAAAAGAATTAAATGATGGTTGGATTAATAAACAAATCACTAGTGAAAAACAATTTCTCCATCATCCACTGTTGAAAATAAACCCTTATTTGCAAACCATTTCTGTTCAAACATTTCCACATTGTCATTCATTATCTGGAACTCATGTTCTAGTTTAATCCGTGACTCTGTAAGGGCTTTAAATAAGTTCCTGATGTTGCCACAGCGTTGAGGAAGCCAGGTTGTTTACCTCTAGGACCCTGCTCCTGTAGGACAGCTGTGGTTCAATCCATCTCCATAGCATTATTGTATATTATTATTATCTATTATGTAGTTTTATCAGTTAATCCGTCCCAGTTCTTCTGCATCTGTGTCAAAGAAGATCCCAAGTACCCTGAGTCCCTTGTTCCATGAACACTGCTGTAGGAGGTGAGGTGTTTTCTCCTCCTGCCATTCACCTAGGAGCATAGTGTCAGTTCTGTTCCAGTTCACATGTGCAGATGATGCTCTCTGGAAGACATTGCGGATTGAACACATGTGACTAATGTCATCCTTAGATCTTATTATCTCTGGCACATCGTCAGCATGTGCTGTGTGATTATTTGTGGTTACATCAGATAGGTCAGGACTCAGTACTGAAGGAGTATCTGTCCCAATGAGATGACACCAGTTCTTTAAGGTTCCAAGGTCTTCTTTTTGGGTAGTACAGTGATTGCAGCTCTTCTAAAGCTGAGGGTAAGACTTCTGATTCTCTCTCTCTTCAAGACTCCCAAAAACGTGTAAAAGCATGAATAAAGTGTTGATCCTGTGATAGCTTATCATTAAAGTTCTCAGTGTGGTAGTGACAGTGACAGTAATGATGGTCAGAGAGTTCAGCAGGATAACGCTCCCTGACACACTGCAGACATTGTTCAGGAACGGTCACAGGAACATGACAAAGAGTTCAAGGTGTTGACTCGGAATCCAAATTCCACACATCTCAGTCCGATCGAACATCTGTGGGACATGTTGGACAAACGGAGATCCACGGAGGTCCCACCTCGCAACTCTCAGGACTTACAGGTCCTACTTCTGGATGGAGCTCTCATCTACTCCAAATCCAGACTGCTGGGACAAAGGCTTTCTAAAGTGTCTTGCTCAGTTGGGATCAGTTGGTTCTCACTTTTACTGTGTGTGTACTGTGTTTATATTCCTGTAAAGCTGCTTTGAGACAATGTCTATTGTAAAAAGCGCTATACAAATAATATTGAATTGAATTAAAGGATCTGCTGCTGACGTCTGATTGTTGAAATGATATATTCGTGGATCAATAATCATGGATTTTTAATTAAATCATAACATTTACATTTATTCATTTAGCAGACGCTTTTATCCAAAGCGACTTACAAATGAGACACACTCACACACCAATGGTAGCAGAGCTGCATGCAAGGTGCTAGCTTGCCATCGGGGGCAACTTAGGGTTCAGTGTCTTGCCCAAGGACACTTCGGCAGGGATCACCCGGGCCGGGATTCGAACCACCAACCCTACGATTAGTGGATTAGTGGACAACCCGCTCTACCGACTGAGACACAGCCGCCCTTCAAAATCATTATAATGACATGTTTATGGATATATTGACCATTTTCAGTATTTTTTAATAACTAAAAAGTATTTAAAATGACATTCATTGATTGATCCATTAAGCATTGGGGAAATGATTAATTCTTGAAAGCCACTGGTTAGTCATTAATCAAGTCCAGTTCTAATCATTTAGAAAAATGTGTTAAGGTGCTTAAATGTTTTAAATGTTTAAAAATGTTTCATACTTTTAAAACATTACACTTTTTCAACGCGAGCCGCGTGTGTGCATGTGTACGGTTGTGTGATGATGAGACTGACATTTGCGATTCCATGAAATCGGATCATTTCTTTGACAGCTCGTTACTTCACCTTTCATGTGGCTGAGATGGAGTTAGCCATCATCTAGTCTGTACAGGTGTGTAATTTGGTATATTCTAAATGTCATGACATTCACGTCATTTATTTAGCAACTCACTGACATTGTTTTTTTTTTTGTTTTGTTTTTTATAATGACAGAACCCTTAATGCCTTAAACCTGAATTAGCTTCCCCTGCTGTAACATGACTCACTACTTCCACATGACTTGAGCTGGGATTTTCAAGCCATTTAAATGTTTAAAAGCAGTGAGTTAATTCTGTGAATTGTCATTCTTTAATGAAACATTTAGAGGTTTACTAGAATCGCAGCCAGCTAAACAACTTTAAGCTCTATGCTAACAATTAGAAGATTGTCACGCGATATCGGACGGTGTGTCCTCCAACACTGAAAATACAACATGCTGAGGATCGAGATGATGCTATCCTGAAGCGCTGTGAGAAACACGGTATTGATGTGGCACAGACAATACTCTTTACACAGCATCACACAACAACAACAACAACAATTTGCAGTAAATGTTCTTTTGTTTGTTGAAACTCGTTAATTCCTTCCGCTGTTCGGCCCAATAAACTCCACACAGCTTGTCTCCATTTTAACTTGGGGACTGTGATGTGGTCTGCGAGTGTGTTTACTGTTCTCTGTTCTCTGCAACACACACACAGAGAGAGAGAGAGAGAGAGAGAGAGAGAGAGACCCCACAGATCAACACTTTTAACCCTTTCATCACTTTACTGAACTTTCATTCAAATGCTACAAAGATTTGAAGAGGGATAACGTCATGATGCCATTCTCCTGAATCATTCCAACTGTATTACACCTGTATTATGATCATATCTCGTTACTCACCCCAAGCTTTGGCTATGGCAGAGAGTTGCAATCGTGTCCTTTGGTCCTAGCACATTACAGATCTACTGATCATAATTTCGGACATTCTTTGAGATCCCTGCTCTATCAACAGGCTTTGAGAACCCATAACATCCTCCGAGAAGCCTGTCTCTGACACTTCTCCACTTCAGTGCCTAAAATAAGCCTTGGTGTCCCTCCTGTTCTTTGTCATGTCTTTACCCATGTGCTTGTCTGGGTTTCCTTCCACAGTTTCCCCAGCCATCTACAACAGCAGGCTCAGGTCAGGTCTAGAGCCTTCCCCAGTGTCGGTTCCTGCTTCTTGCCCACTGTGTCAGCCGTGTGCACCCATGCTCCATGTGGAGATAACTTTCAGCTTGCTTGTATTAACAATTTCTATCATTTGTGTATGTATTTCCGTAAACCATGCAACCCCTGCATTGCCATAGCATTTCCTGTAGTCATGGAAACTGCCATGACCCTGTAATAGCTCCTACGCATTACTGGAGCACTTGTATGCAACAACCAAAACAAAACTGTGTGTTCGAGCCTGCAAAAGTCCTCTTGGTGCAACCTTCATGAACATTGTCTCAACATTAAGTATACTGAGGTCGATACATTCGTGGATTGCTTGTCAGTGTCAACGTAACAGAATCTTTGTAAACTTGTAATATTGTGGTCTGGTCACATTCTCGTTCTCAGGCGCTGGTCTTTCCCTGTATCAGTCATAGCCTCAGGTCCTGCCTCAGCCTCAGTGTCACTGAGTCTCAGGTTTTCATAGACACCCAGTCAGTGTTTCACTCCCTGATTCCCTTCCTGTCGCTGGCTCTGTCAAGACCCCAACATAAGCCCCGCCTGCATGATGCACTTCCCCTGCCTGTGCCGCCCCTCCTGTTTACTGTTTACTCACATGGTCCGGAAGCAGCACATTAAGGGCCTACTTTTTAAATTCTGGTGTACTTCCTGTTTCCTGAACTCTATTTCCTGGTACATGATTAGCTACATCATGCTGTTTCTGGGGTGGGCGTTAAAAACTTTAGTTAAATAAAATTAGCAGACTATAATATACTTGGAATACAGAGACGTAAGATTGTAAGAATTATCCAAATTAAATTCTGGAAATTTCTGCCCAAAAGTTGTGTTTAATAATGGGATAATTTTACACACATGCGCGCACACACACACACACACACACACACACACACACACACAGCCTCGATCTCCATCAAAAATGTTTCATAAAATTACAGACACAAACAGTAACAGCTGCTGAAATATTGGAACACCCCAAGTTCAACCTCAACACAAGTCCGTGTGAATCAGTGGTAAAGCAGTAAAGCCAATTAAAATGTGGAGCAGGATTGATCACACCAATTCAACACACACTCGCACTTTAAAACACAACAACACACACTGCACTCGCGTCTTCTGAGGTGTGTGAGAGGAGCAGGAGTCGGTTTGGAAGTCTGTTGACTGGCTGGCAAGAAGTGACTCATCAGAGAGTAACACACTCTAGAAAGTGGTGTGTGTGTGTGTGTGTGTGTGTGTGTGTGTGTGTGTGTGTGTGTGTGTGTGAGAGAGAGAGAGAGAGAGAGAGAGAGAGAGGCAGACTGTCCCCCAGCCCCCTCACATTCCTACAACCTACATCATCAAAGAAACTTTGGGCCACCACATCAGGCCTGATCTCTCTCTCTCTCTCTCTCTCTCTCTCGCTCTCTCACACACACACACACACACACACAGGGGTCACTTACTCCACCCTGTCACACCACAAGAAGCAGACAGACTGAATCATATGTGCAGTAGTGATCACTTGCGCGCGCACACACACACACACACACACACACACACACACACACACACACACACACACACACACTCCTTCCACCTGACTGTGCTTATGTGAAACAGATCACGGTGAGTTGTTTGGTGTAAGATCCCAATCGTGTGTGTGTCTGTGTGTGTGTGTATGTCTAGCACTTCCTTAACAGAAGCCACGTCTTGTTCCTGTCTGTGCAGAAGAACACACACCTCCATCATTATATGTCTCCATCAACGTAGTGGTTGAATGTAAATGATAGATTGTTAATCACAGCCACGCCCAGTTCTTTAAAAAAAAATCTAATTACTTAAGTAACCCTTAGCAACCAAAGTTTGATATTTTAATGGCATAAGAAAATGCATACTAATTAGCCTGATGCATGAAACCAAACTCGTGCAAAGAAGTTTGTGTAACATGGAACTCTGTCCCCCGGCAGAACGGAAGGTCTGACAGCGTTAACACTGCGGAAGCCATGGTGTTAAACAGCATAAAGGTTTATAAAGTGTTGTGGTAAAGCCTGTCCTGACAGATTCGCTATCTCTAATTAATGTCATAAATCACCTGCTCGGTCCAGCACAGGGTTCCGGGGTGGTTTATGAGGAAACAGCAGGTAGGTGTGAGATCCACACACACACACATTAACAATGAGTCTGCATGCCAGGCACCGGAGGGTGAATATAAAGCATTGATAACTAAGGAAACCGTGCTTTTGTGTCATTGTGTTAGTGTAACAGGAATAGTGTGTGGTGTGTGAGATCAGTGGGACCACCGCAGTGTATTTAGCTACAACCTCAGACATTTTCTTCATTGCCGCAGTGAAACGATCAAAATGCTAATCAATATAAACATTGATTTTTATATTGAACATCTGATGGTCAAAAGAGTTTTAGTTTTAGTCACGCCAGATGTTAAAACAGTACCACGATGAATTCGGGATTCTGATTGGTCAGAAGGTGTTGATTAGAATCTGAAATCACTACAAATTGCAGGTTTATATTAACGCGCTCGTTCTGATATCTTAGCGTTTCTATAGTAACAGCTCTTTCACAGGAAGGTGTACGTCGGACGCTCCACATAAACAGATTAAAAAATCAATGGCTATGTTTATATGCACATCAATATTGCGATATTATATATATATATATATATATATATATTCTGTTATCCCAAATTCTGATTCCCAACTGTAGGCTAGGTATTTATAAACGGCAACTCACGCACACTCACAACAATTATGTATACAGGAATATTCTGATGCCTGTACGCATATAAACATAGTATCGTGAATATAGTTGCAAGCCAAATCTAGACCTTAAACAGAATTTGATGTGCAAGTGAACATTGATTTGGTGAAGTTTTCAGTTTTTCTGAGGTTTTTCCAGACTAGCTAAGGTTCCCCTGTAACACATCAGCTACAAATCTGGGCTAATGAAGGCTACCTTGCCTCCTGGAAGTTATGAGAAGCCAATCAAAACATCTTTTCATCACCAAGCAGAGCGCTAACAGAGTTATTCTGTATACACGAGCTAACAGACCCTGGGAATTGGCTAGTGTCACTCTGCATGACAGCGGAGGAAATAGGCCATCCTTCCTACCCTGTGTTTAGGGAAGTTTTGCTGACTTGCCCAAGGCCACAATCAGGATTCAGACTTGCAATAGTCCAACACTAAGGTGAGCACCTGTTCAGCTCCGGCACTCAGGAGCCCTAGGCTTACCTTTATTACTCAAAGCTGGGCTGAAATCAATGGATGTCAACAGAAAGCTTTTGACAAACTGGTGCTGTCATAACAAGAAGAACCCTTCCTATAATGCATGTTTAGAGAGCGATCCTGGTCTCATGAAATACACCTTTCAGGATTCCGATTACCTGCTGAGGTGTGTTACAAAGTACAACAATAAAAATACATGAAAACATGTCGTATCAAATTCCCTGAGTCCTCGTATTTCAATGTTTTTGTTTTAGAGAAAATGCAAGGCATTGATCACAGTATGAATAATGAGAAATCCCTCCAGCCTGAAGAGATGCATGTTGGGAAAGTGAAGCTTTTCCCCCAAAGGTCTTCAGTGGATAATGTATCGTTTCTGGAACTAGTTGTGAAGGTCTTAAATTAGCTGCAGGGTTTTGTTGAAGCCAGATATGCACATGCTGAGCCAGTAAAGATCGAGAGGGAAAACAAAGAGATTATCAGGATTTTATAACAGGAATAACTCAAGGGAATCCGTTCATTCGCGCTCATCACAAAAAGACGTGAAACTGTTGATTTCCTACCTTTTATCAAAACCATGAAAATATTTTCCTTCTTCACCAACATAAAGGCCTTTATCTGTGTTGTTAGGCTAGTAACACAGTATATATCAATCAAGTATAATTTCAAACATACCTTAATCTCTAAATAGTTGCATTTATGAGACCGATCATTTAATTGTTTTGCTCAACGGCAGGATTAATGAATTCTGAGGTCGCTCATGCCGAGAAGGTTCATACTGCTAAATGTTTGCATTCTGTCCTTCTTGTGTTTTACAAGCCAATACCTACAACATCAAGCTTCTCAAAAAGACATGCCCCACCACCACCACCACCACGTTAGCCTTCCCTAATGTCAGTGGGAAGAAAAACAAGCCAGAGCACCACTAATTTAACTCTACTTTAACCCTCCCGTTCTGGTGGAGGAACTCCAAACATGGATCGAGTTTTTCAGGCTCCATTTTCCTCAGTATCAGTTGATCATGTTATATTACTTATCACTAAGAATTAAGAAGTCGAAATGATCGATGGAGGAGGGACTTGTATTCACGTCCTTAGAGCTTACAACTAAACTATTTACTTGGATTAGCTTTACTTTACTTTACTTTAACTTTACTTGCAAATTAAGTGTTACTCAAAAGATATAACTTTGCTTACCACATAGAACATACAAATTTACTTACAACATATACCTTACAACTTTATTTCCAGCTTAAATCAAACTGCAATTTTTAAAAACTTTTAAAATTCTCTATTTAAAACTTAACATACAACTTGCAACTTCAATTACAACTTTACAACTTTACATCATGCAATTTATAACTTTACTTAAAATGGCAACTTTACTTATAACTTTACTCAGAACTTTATTTACACTATGCAACCTTACATACATATTTAATTACAACTTAAAATTGAATTTAAAAAATACATCTTTACTTACTGTCGTGTAAACAGGGTGGAGACGAATGCAAGTGCAGTTAAAAGCTTTAATGAGATGCAGCCAGACAAATCCATAAGGATAGATAGGTTAGTCCAAACCATGCATGGGTCAAGCGATCTAAAAACTGGGCATAGACGAGAAACAAAGAAACGAGGAATAAAGATCAAAGGCTTGGTACGGGTCTGGCGGAAAAGACAGAACCACACTATAATTTGCGACCTGACAATGAAATGCAAGGGATTTAAATACACAAACTAATCAAAGGGCATAACACAGGACAGCTGAGACATTAGGAAAGAACCAATCACAATACAGGTGCGGAGAAAGGACAGAAACCAAAACAAACACGCGTGTCAGAGTAAACAAAGTCGGTGAAAACCCCGAAGCGCCGGCACTCGGCACAAGGAGAAATCCGTGACACTTAAAACAAGTTTACTCATCACGTTACTTACAATTCGTTCACAAAAATTTGTAAATAATTTACAACTTTACGTTCAACTTAGTTCATAAAAAAACTTCACGTAAAACTTTGTTTACCACTAACTTTAATTACAAGGTAAACCTTCATTTAAAGCATCTAACGTTACGTACAACATGGAACATTGAATTACAACACACGAATCACAACTGCATTTACAACTTTAAACTTTACTGTAAAAAATAGCAGCCGAACTTAGTTTTACGTACAACATGCAACTTTCTTTACAACGTGTAGTTTGCAGCCTTTCTTGACTTTCAACTCACACCTTGATTTGAATCTTACAAATTTACTTACATGCAAATGATAACTTTACATAAATTCAACATATAACTTTACTTACAACAAACAGCTACTAGCATTTCTTACACTTACATTAAATAGATTTCGTTATGTCAGTGAGATGAAATGTCACATTCCAAACAAAGTTAGGTACATCGACTATGCAGAGGGGTGTGTGTGTGTGTGTGTGTGTGTGTGTGTGTGTGTGTGTGTGTGTGTGTGTGTGTGTGTGCACATCACACACACACAATGCTAACACATTTATAGGACTGTTTAGTCAAACTACTTGTATAGTATGGCTTTAAATTGAATAATATGCATCATACTAGCAGATGCACACCTTTACACTCCTCTAACAGAACAATAACTGGTAAAGAATGATGACCGTTGATTATAAGGTGTCTCACAGCCATTAGCAACGGCACAAAGCTATTTATTCTATTTACGGTACAACATTTTACCGGTTCTCACCACTCCTTGTTGGGATGCACATTTGACTTTGTCATTAAAGGTGAGAAACACCATTAACAATAATTTCGCACTCTTTTACGAGTGTAATCAGCTCATTTCCTTGGGGTGTGGTGCTGTTTGTGTGATGGTATAACCTGGTAAGGAGATAATGTGTAGATAATGACACTACGACTAAGATATAGAAAAATATGTCTTGTGCAAACACATGTCTGTACAACACCCATATTACACCCATATTGATAGCTCAAGTTGAAATTCTCGTTTGTAAGTGGATTTATTGTTATGACTATTGCCACAAAGTCTGAAGCACGCAATTGAATAGAACGTCTCTATTTCAATTTCCCTTCACTGGAACTAAGAATCCCAAACCTGTTCCAGCATGACGATGCCCCTGTGCACAAAGCAAGCTCCATTAAGACGTGGTGTGAAGGCTGGAAGAAGGAAGAAGAACTCGAGCCCTGACCTCAACTCCACTGAACACCTTTGGGATGAACTTGAACTGGAACCACCTCACATCAACATCAGCTCTTGACCTCAACCCCACTAATGCTCTTGTAGCTGAATAACTTGTGTTATAATAGCTATAAACAGTCATTCGCACATCATACTCTCTTTACTTTAAGTCCTCTGTTGAAGTTAATGAGACAAAAAAATCTTGTCAAGTAAGTAGAAACCACACAGAGAAATCGTATAAATGTTTCCTGTTTGTGACTGTATATAACGTTTAGCATTATTCTGACATGTTCTAACAGTCGGGATGGTTATAATTCTAAGAATTTAATTGTACATATACAGTCTGCCTTAGCACACAACAAAGTGTGATGAATCATCACCTGTAACATACTGTACTCTAATTACTAATTACTAAGCTAGTTACTATGTCTTTACTACTTAACGGCACTTAATGTGTAAGCTATATGTAATACACACATAGACCAAACATACACACCCTGGAAATGGCACATGTGGGTTGGGCGGATAATATGTCGGTACAGTGTGGTTTAATCATATAGATAGTCTTAAAATGTTGTCACACCTGAAACTTGACATAGGAAATGCCCTGAGATATGTCCTCATTATAAAAGGTGTAATCTAACAAACCTTTAACTCAGAAACTCTCATTAGAGCAACACACCCATTACAGTAATACATATACACTAATACATTAAGGAGTATTAGTGTGTTTGTGTAATAGCTTTTTTATTTATTTATATTGCTTACAAACCTTTGCTTTCAGAATGCCATGCACTTACTTAAGGTAAAAAAAATCTAAACCAAGTCAAAACACAAGGCCCACAAGGCAGCCTCCCCAACCAAGCCAAAACACAAGGCCCACAAGGCAGGCTCCCCAACCAAATCAAACACAAGGCCCACATGGCAGCCTCCCCAACCAAGCCAAAACACAAGGCTTACAAGGCAGCCTCCTTAACCAAACCAAAACACAAGGCTCACAAGGCAGCCTCCCAAACGAAACCAAAACACAAGGCAGCCTCCCCAACCAAGCCAAAACACAAGGCACACAAGGCAGCCTCCCCAACCAAATCAAAATACAAGGCCCACAAGGCAGCCTCCCCAACCAAGCCAAAACACAAGGCAGCCTCCCCAACCAAGCCAAAACACAAGGCCCACAAGGCAGGCTCCCCAACCAACTAAAACACAAGGCCCACAAGGCAGCCTCCCCAACCAAGCCAAAACACAAGGCTCACAAGGCAGCCTCACAAACCAAACCAACACACAAGGCCCACAAGGCAGCCTCCCCAACCCAGCCAAAACACAAGGCTCACAAGGAAGCCTCCCCAACCAAGCCAAAACACAAGGCCCACAAGGCAGCCTCCGAAACCAAGCCAAAACACAAGGCAGCCTCCCCAACCAAGCCAAAACACAAGGCAGCCTCCCCAACCAAGCCAAAACACAAGGCCCTCAAGGCAGCCTCCCCAACCAAGCCAAAACACAAGGCTCACAAGGCAGCCTCCGAAACCAAGCCACAATACCCAGGGCCCACAAGGCAGCCTCCCCAACCAAGCCAAAACACAAGGCCCTCAAGGCAGCCTCCCCAACCAAACCAAAACAGAAGGCAGCCTCCCCAACCAAGCCAAAACATAAGGCAGCCTCCCCAACCAAGCCAAAACACAAGGCCCACAAGGCAGGCTCCCCAACCAAATAAAACACAAGGCCCACAAGGCAGCCTCCCCAACCAAGCCAAAACACAAGGCCCACAAGGCAGCCTCCCCAACCAAGCCAAAACACAAGGCTCACAAGGCAGCCTCCAAAACCAAGCCACAATACCCAGGGCCCACAAGGCAGCCTCCCCAACCAAGCCAAAACACAAGGCCCACAAGGCAGCCTCCCCAACCAAGCCTAAACACAAGGCTCACAAGGCAGCCTCCCAAACCAAACCAAAACACAAGGCTCACAAGGCAGCCTCCCCAACCAAGCCAAAACACAAGGCAGCCTCCCCAACCAAGCCAAAACACAAGGCAGCCTCCCCAACCAAGCCTAAACACAAGGCTCACAAGGCAGCCTCCCCAACCAAAACACAAGGCTCACAAGGCAGCCTCCCCAACCAAGCCAAAACACAAGGCAGCCTCCCCAACCAAATAAAACACAAGGCCCACAAGGCAGCCTCCCCAACCAAGCCAAAACACAAGGCAGCCTCCCAACCAAGCCAAAACACAAGGCCCTCAAGGCAGCCTCCCCAACCAATCCAAAACAGAAGGCAGCCTCCCCAACCAAGCCAAAACATAAGGCAGCCTCCCCAACCAAGCCAAAACACAAGGCCCACAAGGCAGGCTCCCCAACCAAATAAAACACAAGGTCCACAAGGCAGCCTCCCCAACCAAATCAAAACACAAGGCCCACAAGGCAGCCTCCCCAACCAAGCCAAAACACAAGGCAGCCTCCCCAACCAAGCCAAAACACAAGGCCCACAAGGCAGGCTCCCCAACCAAATAAAACACAAGGCCCACAAGGCAGCCTCTCCAACCATGCCAAAACACAAGGCGCACAAGGCAGCCTCCCCAACCATGCCAAAACACAAGGCCCACAAGGCAGCCTCCGAAACCAAGCCAAAACACAAGGCAGCCTCCCCAACCAAGCCAAAACACAAGGCAGCCTCCCCAACCAAGCCAAAACACAAGGCCCACAAGGCAGCCTCACAAACCAAACCAACACACAAGGCCCACAAGGCAGCCTCCCCAACCAAGCCAAAACACAAGGCTCACAAGGCAGCCTCCCCAACCAAACCAAAACACAAGGCAGCCTCCCCAACCAAGCCAAAACACAAGGCAGCCTCCCCAACAAGTCAAAACACAAGGCTCACAAGGCAGCCTCCCCAACCAAGCCAAAACACAAGGCCCACAAGGCAGCCTCCCCAACCAAGCCACAATACCCAGGGCCCACAAGGCAGCCTCCCCAACCAAGCCAAAACACAAGGCAGCCTCCCCAACAAGTCAAAACACAAGGCTCACAAGGCAGCCTCCCCAACCAAAACACAAGGCTCACAAGGCAGCCTCCCCAACCAAGCCAAAACACAATGCAGCCTCCCCAACCAAATAAAACACAAGGCTCA